>JABCKI010006162.1:0-12559 GCA_018282025.1 Sphagnurus paluster
GCGGAAGATGATGAACCAATACCAAAGCAAAGCTCTCCTAGGGACTCTAGGGAGCGCTGGACTAAACTAGGTGAAAAGTGTGCGGGATGAGTCGGCGGCGACCTTCACTCGGCGCCAACACCTGCGGATTACATAAGGATTGTGGTTATGTAAGGATGTTAGGTCGTCTGAGAGAGCAAAATGGCGTTCGTGGTTCACAGAACCCTCCCTCTTACTTACGTAAGAGAGTCAGGGATATAATATTTCACAGCCCATTCCGGGGACTTGTGAATATTTTCACTTTCTCGACCCCATCAGACTGCTGTTATCTCAGTACATGGTTACATAAATTTATTCTACCAATAAAGATCTGTTCAACTCTTCAAATAACTTGATCTGGCCTTTGTGGAAGCCTTTCCTCACTGTAGTATCAGTTTCTTAGACTCCAAGTAGCAAGAAATATGGGCCATCCACCAGAAGTAGTATGGCAATCTTGCAGATCAGTTAAATCGAGTTCGATTCCTGCTTATTACGCAATCCTTGATCCACTACTTTGAAATGATTACAATGCTTTGAACTGACTGGTGGGCTGGTGAGCTTGTCGCGACTCCCCATCAGGAAATTGTGAGGATTGTGATATTGCTATATAAAGGTCGGTGAAGGTCTGATAAGGTCTGATAATTTATTACAAGGTGTTCACACACCTTTATCTAGTGTTATAATATATATCAGAGTTTCCTCAATTCTGTGATGCCCACAACCCCGAAAAGCTGACCAGTAAGCTGTGAACTTGCTGATGAGGGCTTGTTTGCACACAAGCAACAGTGTGGCCTGTGTGTGCTAAATTGAATGGTTGGTTATGAACCAATTTATTCAACCTATTATTTAGGTTGATGTACACCAACCTAAAAACAAACCTATGTTAGGTTGGTTGGCGATTTTTGACTGACTTTTGGTTGCATTTTAACCACACCTACTAATCTTACAGTCACCGAAGTGGGTTAATGTTTTACTGCTAACGATCATAAGTCTCAACACAACACACACATTCACCCCTCTTTGGCTCAATGAAGTTCGAACCTACCTTAGCTGCGCAATCACACAAAATATTGAGTAGCTGAATTGTGGATTCCGGCGCCGGTAGACAACCTCTTCACTAAGAACGCGGCTAGAATTATAGTATATACTGCGATGGGAGTCATTGGATATGTGAGTACGTAGGGGAACCTTGCGTAGAACAAACTAAATGTGTAGTAGGTAGGCAGAGAAGAGAGATGCACAAAGGGGAAAGAAAGCTAGAGTGAGATGGAGATGGATCGTTGCAGGGATGACAATGACGTGGGGGAATGGGGACTGGGGAACGGCTAAACGAGCGGGAGAGTTGTCAAAGTGGGGATCGTAAAGGTACGTACGCATGGTTGAAGATGGTGCTGTCGTGACTAGGATGGATGATCGATGGAGGAAGGACGCGATGAAGCATTGTATGTATCGATCGGTGTCGATTAGGGAGAGAAGGGCAGTGGATGGCAAGGAAACGGCAGTCTACAATGAAAATGGACAATCGGCAAATGGAAAAAGAAAAGAAAAGAAAGAAGAAAACAGGTGGTAGAAGAGAAGAAAGTATATCGTTCTTCACCCCAAAATCATATCGTTCTCCTCCACAGGCGACCTAAACGCCGTAGATCCTGCAACAGGCGACGGGCCGGGACTGTCCTGAGCACGCCTTCTCCGGCTCGGGCCCGCATCCACAGCGACACGACTCGGCGTGCCCATCGAGTAATGCGGCGTCACATACTGCGACGACGGCTGCTGCTGCAGCGGGTTCACAGCGGCCGCGAAGCTCCTCGGTGGTGGCTGCGGGAGGCGTCCATGGGCATACTGGGTGTTCGGCATGGATCCCAACGCACCCAGGATCGGGGCCCCTGTAACAGTCTCCGCTCTTCTCCGCCCGCTAATACCACCGTCAGTGAACGACTCATATGCCGTGTACCCCGCAGCTGGTGGCAGAGGGCGCGAAGGAGACGCTACAGGTCGTGTCCCGATGGGCTGTTGTTGCTGAGGAGGTTGCTGTTGGGGAATGACGACATTGTTGTGAGTCCTCGAGGGGAACCTGGGGACCACAGTTTGGTTCGACGGCCATGCCTCGATGGCGCCCGGAATGACTGGGGCCCTTGACGGACCAGGACTAGGACCCGGTATCACAGGAGGGCCTACCGCGGGGGATGGGATAACAGGCGCCTGCGCCGTGGCCGTACCAGTCCGCTCGCGTGCCCTTTCCCTTTCCCGCTCGCGTCTATCTCTCCGTACCTGCGTCGCATCTGCCGTTCCAGTGGCACCCGTACCAGCCATAGCGCCAACCACAGCCATCCCAACCGCCTCCGCAGCCGCGTTGGCAGCCGCCTCGTCGTCGTCCTTGACACTACACCAGAACCGATGGCCCTCACTCCACGCAGTGGACTGACATTCCTTGCCACAGTACTTTGCCTTGCGGCACCGACGGCACTTGGCAAACTCGCGTGGGTACGATTCCCAGCGCCCGCAGAGCACTACAACGTAAATCAGTTCTAATCGCATTCGGAGCCGCCAAAGGAACACTCACTATTAGCACACTGCCTGATCCCACCCCTAGAATCATCCTTCCTGCACGCATTACGCATAACCACACCGGCCCAATACTGGATCTCTGGCGGGAGCCGGGGCGGCGGGTTCGGAAGGTCGGTCTCCGTCGCAGAAGGCTTGAACGTGAACCGCTCAACCAGCGAAAATACATTCGTCTGGCGCTTCTGGCTCGGAGTCGGCGGAGATTCCTTCTGCTTCTCTTTCTCCTTCTTCTCCGCCTGCGACGACGGCTTCAACGCCCCACGCCCCGCGGCACCCAACGATCGGAAAAAACTCGCAGCACTGCTCTCTTTCACCGTAGCCGTCGGCGGTGCGGACTCCCTTTCCTTGCCCGTACGCGCCTTGGTTGCTGCAGCGGGCGTGACGACCTCGGGCCGAGCACCCCAACGTCCACCGACGACGTCAACACTGGCCGGGTGGAACGTGACGCGCGGCTTGTAGAAAGCCTGGCGCACATGAGGGTACTTGGAGAGGTACGCCAACAACTGGAGCGATAGGAGGACATCCTCGTCGCGATACGGGCCCTGCTGCTCGTGGTGGTGGTGGTGATGATGATGTCGGTGTCGGTGCTGTCCCTGTGCCGTGCCAGCGGGCCCTAGACCAGCTTGGAGGCCAGGGGCTGCAGGTTGCGGTTGCTGGCGCGGCTCTGGGCCCGGTGCGGGTGGTCTTGGTGGCGCAATTTGCGTGCGCGACACGGCCGTGCTAACGAGGTTCGCGGTACTTGCTCCGGCAGGTGGGAGGCCAATGACGCCAGCTCGAGGTGTCTCATCGGGTGCAGCGCCTCGTGTCGGACCTGGTCTCACAGGCTCTGGCTCTGACGGGCCCTCTCCTTCGCTCTCTCCGCCTCCCAAGCCACCGACGACAGTGATGGCACCTGGGGCACCGGGTGGTGCACCCATCGCGAAATCGTCGTTTGCCTCCAAGGACACGATCCCATCCTCGACACCTACACCCACTGCGACACCCTCCCCGACGTCTCCTGCCTCGCTGATGATGATATGTGCATCCGCAGGCTGATCCGAGACAATCCCTACTGCACGGCGTGCATGGGTGTGTGTAAGCGACAGCCGATGCTGAGCGAGCGACGGCGGCTGGCGCTCTGGGGACGTGTCCGAATCTAATCCATTGGTACCACCTGCACCCCCACTGCCACCAGCCTGTGCTTGCAAATGCGCAGCCGCAGTGGATGCAACGACTGTCCCACGCCGCCTGGAGCGTGTTGTGCTCGGCCCCGCACGCTCCATCATCACGTCGCCATCTGCGTCGACCTCGTCCTCGGTCTCGGTCTCCGGGCGTGAAGAGCCTTCGTCTGTCGGGCTGTCTTCACGCTCTTGGCGTCTGTGCGGGCTTAGGGGCGTGGGATCCCACGAAGGACGTGCGATGACGGTGCCACTGCGATCGCGAACAGGGGTGGGGACGACGACAGTGCCGGTAGGAGTGCCGGAGCCCGAGGGGGTAGGGGCGGCGGAGGCATCGGTAGACATGTCGGTATCGCTACCAGAGGTTAGGGGTCCGTTCGGGGTGGTTGCGGGGGTACTGGCGGATAGGAGCAACAGGGCGTCGTGAAGGTTGGCACTAGTATCGGCTGCAGATGAGACATCCATTGACTCGTCCTGTGTAAAGTTAGCATTAAATCGATTAGAAAATGAGACACGCACCTCTTCGAATTGACCGGGTAAACGCAAAGTGGGCGGCCGCGGGCCCCGCTGGGGCGCTGGCTGCCTGTTTCTCTGCCTCTCGAGCTCTGCCTGCTGGTCTCTCTGCCTCTGCGCGAGATGGGCGTCTCGGCGTGCCTGGCGCTGCTCGCGTGTCTCCCTGGGGAGGCCAGTGGCACTAGAGCTCGGGCCGACGGCGAAACCCTTGTTGGCGAGCCAGGCCTCGAGGATGCAGCCGACGACTTCGAGAGTGCCGGCCTGGACGACGCGGGAGCGAATGGGCTCGCTGCCGCGGACTCCGATGTTGACTACGCACTGAAACGCCAGTGAAAAGCGGTAAGCGGCCTGTTTGTCAAAGGTTGGTGGGTTGAGCGTCGGCACAGGCCTCGGTGGATGAGCTGTAGGCGGGATTAGACCGTATAGAACCGCGCCGTTCTCCGGAGGGGGAGGACAGAGGCAGAAATCATGGAGAATGTGGACTAGACGCTCAAGGCCACCGTCCATGGTCATGATTTCGCGGATGCGTGGGGAAGTCGAGGTGAGGTACGTGAGATGGGTGAGGGAGTTGAGAAGCGGTAATGGCGAGGAAGTGTCCAACGCTGGAGGTAAAATAGTGAGAAAAAAGCGGAAAGGAGATGAGAGTTGCTGACCTCTGCGGTCGTACAACTGGGAGGTGATGCAGACACATGCTTTGTTTTGGGTTGGAAACGCAAAGTTTGACTCGCGCATTCGTGTGGCGACGGTGAAATCGCTGAGCTCGCTGCTCGATGTGGAGATAAGACAGAAATCGGACGACGTGCAGTGAGCACGCAAGCTGAGGGCGGGATCCCAATCGCTTTGTCTGCCTCTGTTTGTTGCCCGCTGACTCAGAACAGCACAACACGTCCCGCTCGCAGTCAGCTCTGCGCACTCCAGAGGTGTTGAAAATAAAATGTGAGGTGTCTTTTCCATTAAGCAACAAGCCAGTTCCGACCAGCAACACATGCACAGTGGTATTGACGTCAGATTGACGTCCTGGGAAGGTGTCGAAAATCTACAATCCTTCTTCTCTTCAACACATAATCTACTGTAGAGCACGAGGCGCAATATTCATTTTGGGCGAACATTAATTCTCTACTTTCACAATTGCAACCAAGTCTAGGTCTGTATTGACGTTTCTGGAAGAGTGCGAGAGCCTGGACCAGCGGCTTTCAAGGTGATTGTCCAAAGCAATCTCCGTTTTACCTCAGACGAGCAATGGTCGTGTGATCAAAATGCAGATCTATGACTAGATGTCTACCTGAGCCCTCGAGTTCCAGATCAACGTTGAACATATGTAAGTAGCCGCCTCGGGAGGAAGTGGGTTCTGCGAGGATGGAATAAATTCGAGCTTGGTTGAAGCTGATTCTACACAACTATAGGTATTTTTTTTTTGATAATTTGGCAGAGGATTCACGAGGAACGGCAGGATGCGGGGGCGGGGGCGGGGGCGGGGCGGGGAAGAGATAATGCGGAAGCGACTGGACCGGGTCGGACTTGTTGCGATGCATGTGAATTGCCGAGATCACAGGTCTCCAGTCACCTCCTCTTCAAATCAGTACTTAAATAACCAGATGCGCCTCTACATTCCGCTCCCCTCTTCCCTACCACCATGTCCGCAGGCTTTCGGATAACCCCTGCCCTATGGGACAGGATCCACCACTTTGCCTCCTTTCCACAAACAGGAGGTGAGTCCTGAGCCTTGCCACAAGATCCGTCCATACTGACTCGCCACAGTCTCACTCCAGCAGATGGTCTTGTTCGGCCAGAATCCGAGTCAGGGCACGCTTCTCAAGGCAAGCCAGTTCTTGAGAGGTCTGTCGCTAATGCCCTCCAGTTGAATCCGGCTGACGACGGGTTGCAGAGGAGCTGCCGGTCCGACTGGCCCACAGGGTCAAAGAGCTAGACGAGCTACCGCACGGCCTCAGCGAGATGCCATCCATGAAGAAAGTCAAAAACTGGTACGCCCAGTCCTTCGAAGTACGTCGATCATCCCATTCCAAGTCTCCATTTACTAAATCTCCACAGGAACTGATCAACTTCCCCGCAATTTCCCTACCCCCAGACATTCGCAAAGCCCTCATGAACCCACGAAACGACCGCCTCCTCCCCGAGCCCACCCCGAACCCCTCCATCCGGAACAACGACCCAGAATCACTCAACTACCCACACGGATTCACCAAGCGCAAGCTCCGCGTACCCATCGAGCACGGCTCCGGCCGCTCACGCTCCTTCGTGAGCGCCACCGGGACGCACGCAACCCCAGCGTCCCTCAAACACCCACACCCGCTGCCAGCGCACACGCACCTCCGGCGGTACTACGCGGACACCGACACCGTCATCGCGTGGCCGCCCGAGGTGCAGGACTACAACAGGCGCTTCACGCGTGCGCTCGAGGCCATCAAGAGCCGCCACGACCCGACCGTGACGACCGTGGCACAGGGCATACTCGAGTGGAAGCGGGCCCAGAACGCACGCAACATCGACCTGGACATCCAGGCGTGGCTCGACCGATTCTACATGTCACGCATCGGCATCCGGTTCCTCATCGGGCAGCGTACGTACTCTTACTCTCCTCTCATACCATACCCACCTGCTCACACCTACCCACAGACGTCGCGCTAAACAAACAAGAGGCACACGAAGACTACGTTGGCATCATCTGCACCAAAGCCAACGTGCGCGACATCATGCAAGAAGCGATCGAAAACGCGCGTTTCGTCTGCGAAGAGCACTACGCGATGTTCCGCGGGCCGCCGGTCCAGCTTATCTGCCCAAAAGACCTGACATTCGCCTACGTCCCAAGTCACCTCTCGCACATCTGCTTCGAGCTGCTCAAGAACTCGCTGCGCGCCGTCGTCGAGCGGTACGGGCTCGCGGACGGCGTCGAGTACCCGCCGATCAAGGTCGTCGTCGTCGAGGGCCGCGAGGACATCACGGTCAAGATCAGCGACGAGGGCGGGGGCATCTCGCGCAGCGCGATTCCGCTCATCTGGACGTACATGTACACGACGATGGAGGGGCAGGGCATCGACCAGGACTTCCAGGCGAGCGACTTCAAGGCACCCATGGCGGGCTTTGGGTATGGGCTGCCCCTGTCGAGATTGGTGAGCCACTTTTATTTGTTGGAGTTTTTCTGTGGCTGAATGATGTTTCACTAGTACGCGCGCTATTTCGGGGGTGACCTCCGGCTCATCGCCATGGACGGGTTCGGCACGGACGTGTACATCCACCTCAACCGTCTGTCAAGCAGTCGCGAGCCGCTGCCGTGATCCCGCCTCTTCGATTCTGCCTGTCATAGTGGACAACGCCTTTGCATGACTGTGTCTGGAATTAACGCGCCATTTGTATCACCGTCATCTTCTCTTTCAGTCCAGAAACATTTATACCTATCTATATTTTGTATTCAAAAGCGATTTTCCCTAGGATTAGCTCTGAAATGTATGAGATTTAAGAATGAAAATTCTACATGTTGAGTTCTCCCCCTCGCAAGACCTTTTTCGCATGCTGAGCCTCGAGTCCTAGTGGTCGAGTCTGACCGACGGTAACTAGTGCGCTTCAAATCGCTACGGTCTCCAACATCGCGAGTGTAGTGCACGGTTGTTCATATGGCTGAATGATCTAGATGGGCATTGGGAATTTGTTGTAAATGTCCTCTCAATGATATATTTCCCGAGCTTGCGCCTCAGATGTTGTTTTATAACGGTATACACATTATCAACGGTAGCGTTGTCATATCCCATTAGTATATGGTACTGTGCGCTACTTTTTCTACTTCTACGAGGAATGAAATACAAATTACTTGCTCAGATTAGATGAGACATTTTTTTCAACATATATAACATTGATGTGATAGCCTTTCGTATTGCGAAACCGAGCGGTCCGGGCAGTTGGGTTTCCGAACGTGGGCAATGGCTTGGTGTACCGGAATCAGCTCGCCAACTTGGACGACAAAGTCCAATTTGGTTTCTGGCCCAAAGACGAGGCAGTGAGTCGATCCGCCGAAGTGGAAGGTCCCTATTTCTTGGCCCTTCTTGACCTCTTGACCCTTGGCCACCATAATCTCGCAGCTCGAGACCTCTACTATACCGACACCGATGAAGCACATGAGGCCAATCCTGGGATCATGGGCCCTGATAAAGATGAGCGCGCGTGTGGCGACTTGGGAGAGAAAGGGATGCTGTCCTTCCCAAATGTCCACGGGCAGGGGCTCCTTGAATGGTCCGGTGGAAAAGTAGGTGCCTTGAACTACTTCAACCTTTTCGATGACTCCGTCAACAGGGCTAGACCAGCGGTGATAGTAGAACGGGCTCAGGAATGCTTGATAGACTGTGCCACCCGCAAACGACTTGGCCTCAGGGTGGTTGTTGAGCATGTGGGTGAGGGAGTACGGCTGGCTCTTGATCCAGAAACGATCTCGTTCCTGGACGTTGTACGCGATACGAAGAACCTTGGACTCGCAAGCGCTGGTGATAATGGCAGGGTCGTCGGGAGAGGTGACCGGACGTGCGCCATCATGCATGTGGCGGGTGAAGAAGCCGTCCCACGATTGGAAGCCCCAGTGTGGCTCGTCTGGATTGCAAATGAAAGTTTCCTTAAAGTTAGGCATGTGCTGCATGGCGACTGGACCAAGCCAACCCCCATCATCTTCGGTGAGGACGTATCGCGAATCGGGCGATTCAAGGAACTCGGACCAGACTTTGAAAATTCGACGGAAATGGTCGTTGACCTGAGGATTAGTCAGAATATTGAGTCCATTCGTCATAACCATAGGCCACTGAAGGACAGCCGTGAAGGGGAGGAAGACAAGAATACTGTTGTCAAATTTGGGAGCTTGCTTGATGAAGCGATTGAAGAGGCGCAGCATCGTGTCGTAATCTTTGACCTAAAGTGAGATTTGATTTTTAGTTCTAATGAGTATTCCTAACGTGAATCTCACCTGAGGACGTCCTAACGGATCCTTTTCTGGAACATTTTCAAATATCAGATCAAATCCCATGAACACCTGAGGATCCTTCTCGATAAACTCCCGAAAATCTTCAATTGATTTATCCTGACGTCCACTCATCGGTTCGCGCTCGAGCTCCTCGAGCTTCTTCTCAAGCCAGCTGTTGAGTTGGTCTGGGCCGTCAGGTATCCAACCACCAACGCTCATAAGGATAGGGACACTATTGAAGGGAGATGAAGCATATTGGTCGTCACGAAGGGCGGGCACGGTTTGAGCAGCTGCTGACATGGGCTCTAGTCTAGAAGTGACAACGCATAAGTAAGGATATAAGATGAACCCGCAGACTTACAGAGCGGTGATCAATCTTTGAGGTTGTTCGATGGAGTGAGGAAGGCTCACAGTGGCAAGGGGGTTTTATAATTTCCTTAAACCAGAGGCTCCCCCGCAGGCTCAACATCATTGAGGGTCCGAGTAAGTTTTGGTTAGTCATTTGTTGCGCCGAAGGATTTACGACTAGTCAATGCGTTGACACCCTGCATGATGTCGTCTAGCCTGACAGTGTCGAGATGAAACATATAATGATATATTAAAACTACACATACACACGAGCGATTTCTACCAAATCTTTTTTTCGGTATGGCATAGCAGCTTCAACTGAATGCCTGGATTAGAAATAGTAACAACTCTTGGCAAAAAGTGCGGGACTGACTCGAAGCTGGTTGCACACAGGGATAGACTTGATCTTGATTTGAATGGGACGACGGTAATTAGCCTCAGTACTCTTGACAGATAGAATGGAAGTGTCGCTGGGGAGGTATGTAAGCGAAAACCAAGCATAAGTTGTTGCTGTCACCCAAAAATAGTGTACCCTCAAGGTTTAGGTTCGGATGAGGGTCGCGAGCTTGGCAGAGTGTAATTTGAATGTAAAATGTATCTTTCTTTCATGATGGTGGAGTGCGGCCGATCCTTGCTGATACCGACGCAGCGCCACTCCCGTACCGAACACAAGCCAAGTGCGGTATTTGCACATGCTTGGCTGGAGCTTTGTAGGCTTAGCTGAGGTAGAGACCAATCCATCCATTCTGATTCACTCGAGTTCGAGCAGTCTACTCTGAGCCATCTCCACCGAGGTCGCTGGCACGTCCATCTCCTCCGTTTTGTGGTTGATGAAATTGGCGACTGGCATAAACTCGAGCGTGAACTTACCGTCAATGGATACAGCTTTTGGCACGACGCGTTGGGGAAGGCTTGTTCTGCGCGAGGGACATTGAATTCTGTGGCGACATTCGCCAATGTGAGGCCTATGGGGAGCAGGTAACCGGCGATGGGTTCGCGACAGTGGGCGGCTATGTAGCCTAGTCGTCGACTCGTGGCAAGCACCTAAGAATATGTCAGTATCATCATAGTCTGTGTTCACGTGTTGGGTCGAAACCGTGGTGGAGAATTTCGGCGTTAACCGTCTCACGTGTCTCCAAATAGCACAGGCAGATCGAGACACGTCTTTGTTTGTGTACGCGTTTTACCCATAAGTATCTCCTCCTAATACTATGAATTCTTTTTATATGTAATATTATGGTATTATAACCATCCAATGAGCAAACCCTCTGCAATCTCTCTAGAAAATCTTGATGAACAAAACTGGCTGCTGCAGAATCATTATGCTGATGCTCCTCCTTCGTCTCAGTGAGAGCTTCTCTTGAACATTTTTACGAGGTTAATATCTTCTTTTATCTGGTTTTGGACCATCAAGTAGCAAATCCTCTTTGTCAGAGTGCGAGAGTGCGCGTTTTCGTACATTATTTAATGGAACACATGGGTTTTCACTTAAAGCTTGCAAATACTGGGTGAAGTGAAGGGCGGGGTGCCCTCCAGGAGTTTCGGACACTTCAGATTGCCATAGATTGTCACTGAAGGCAATATGAAGGCATCATGTGATGACCTGGTCCAAGCACAAATATCCTTTTTTGGAAAATGCAGAGACAAATTGCTGAACCACGGTATCAAGGCCGTGCGTGAAATCAGACCATTATATCACTGTCTGCCCTCATCCACTCAAAAAAGACACACGATATTATTGGTTTGACTACAGGAGACTAGTATCATCATCAAAAAGAGACAGATGTTGACAAAGGCCCCGAGAAGCTCCACCTCAAGTTCATTTACAAATCATGGAAAATTCCGTGTTCTATTTATAGAACCAGGCATTCACGTCAATCACACCCATCACAATAAAACTAAGATTAAAACCATAGTTAAATGATATTTTGATGGTTGTTAAACATTAGTTTGCCCAAACTACAAATAATCATAGTTCAAACTAAGGTTATACTATCATTAGCACCAACAATGGTGTAGCTTTAGTTTGCACAAGCATTTTACAATGTTATTCAGGTTCTGATGGGTGACTAAGACTTGATGGCAGGGACTTGGTTGATTGCAACAGGATGACCAAGACTGATGACTTGATCAATTGGGATGGTGCAACTCGTCGCAAAAGTTCACCAAGTCCATTCAGACTCTGCTGGGTCACATGCAGCTGTTCGGACTTCATGGAAGCCACCTCTCATTGAATTTCCTCACTCCTCCTTCCTCTTTCCCTCCCAACCCATGTACCTGTCATTAACCTCAGATACCGCCCACATAACCTCTCTTGGTCTCTTGCCCATCCCTATGTCCTATCATTCCCACCTCCAGCTGGTCTATGCCCTCTATTGACATGTCTGGCAGTGCCACATCAATACATTAACCAACCATGCCAATGTATGTCACCCCAAGCTTCTGTTTTACATTTAAACTAACACTTAACCACCCAGGGAGTCGCTGCATGGTTGGAAGATAGAAGTGATCAGAATGGGAATGGAGATTATTGCTTGGGTTTGGAGACAAGCAGTCTGCTTGACCCTACTAAACTATGCATTAGCCTATTAATGAATGAGGCTGAGGAAGTCATCTACTTACTGGTTGAGTTGGGAGGACTTTGTAGTTAAGTAACTAAGAGGCTATCGACTGATGGTAAGAGGAAGAAACTCTGTTATCTCAGTAGACGAATACAGAGGGTTTATATACTACAGAGTATGTAAACAAGTATATACAATTAGTAAGGTATTGCACAGCATTATGATGCAATATGGTGCAATAATGAGTCATACTGAGTAATACTCTGGAACCTTCATGTTCTAGAGCGTTCTATCTAATAATAGTAACTTGTGATTATCACATGTTATGACATCACATGTTATGTTCATTCAACACTCCCCCTCGCTTGTTAGGGCGACGCTTTGTCACAAGGACATACTAGGACACCACTACAAATAGAAAAGAACTCAGATAGACTGAGGGG
>JABCKI010006163.1:0-12469 GCA_018282025.1 Sphagnurus paluster
TATATGTGGTATCAGGCATTGATGCGGGTTTAGTTTTTGGATCAATTGTGCCTTTATGACTAAGCCCTACAGAGTACTGACACATCTATATGTAGTATCAGGTATTGATGCGGGTTCAGTTTTTGGATCAATTGTGCCTTTATGACTAAGCCCTACAGAGTACCGACGCATCTATATGTAGTATCAGGCATTTTGACGCGGGTTCAGTTTTTGGATCAGTTGGTACCTTTATGACGTAGCGATCTTATATAAGCCAAACTCACAAAACCTCGGTCTATATAAATATAGACCTCGGAACTTGTTTTGAATGGCAACGCGATTTACTTTTATGGAAGGAGGTTGTTTTGAAAGACCTTGCTACGCAAGGTGATGTAATTTACTGCAATCCGCCTCTAATGAGTTTTCCGAACGGGGCCTTAAGTGATATCATCATTTACGAGTGACATACTCGTAGTCCAAATTAACCATGATTATGGTATAATTGACCGATTGGGGGCCCCACACATAACCTACGCGGAAATTGGTAATGTTTTGGTATATTACGCCACATCACGGCCTGTGCCACATATTAATAAGGAGTTATAGGGTCGAGTCTAATCTCGAACTCAATAAATAAACGAATTTATGATAAAGTTCAGTACAAGAAAAGAAAAAGGCTCCCAAACGGCTTTCCTTGAAACGGGGTCTGGTGATACACAATTGATTGATATATAAAAACAGATCCATTCGCCCCGTGGCTTGCTGAGCCCATTATGCGCAATAGAATGGACACTTTATATGATTGAGGATATCATATTTATGCGAGGATTTCCGATTGTGCTTGGATTGTGCTGTGTTCACTAGGCTCTCAGGCAGACTGACGCAAAGGAATTACCACAGAAGATTAATACACGAGGCTGCGCCTAAAGGTACGTGTTATATTATCTCATGATCATGTTTAGGTTCTAGGATTATCCGTGGTGTTAATTGTGAGAATAATGTTAGAAATGAAGTGCGCAATCATAGAAAAGTGTCCAAGTCTATTGTCCAACTATTCTTGTACTGTCTCAAGCGTCTTGCTCCATATTGCAACTTTAGGGTGGGCGTTGACCTAGGTAGACGAAAACAAGGGTGAGTGAGGGTCGAAGTAGAGCGAATAAGACCAAAATGACCTTGTTGGGGTCAAAGTTGAGCACCTGGAGACCCTGCAGGGAGGTTGCTCGTGAAAGTGCAACGTATGCTTGACCTACATAGGAGAGGTTGGATGAGCAGTGAGGGATAAAACGGAAAAAAGAGACAGACCCTTCTCGAAGACCTTGCCTAGGTCAACCTTGACACGGTCCAGCGTCTGTCCCTGTGACTTGTGGATGCTCATAGCCCAAGCCAAAATCAACGGCAGCTAAGACCTATTAGTTTACACGAAGTCGAGAAGAAATAAGAGTAAAACGTACCTGCGTCCTCGAAACTTGCACCTCTCCATTCGGCAATTCTACTTTCCAAACCTCAGGCATCACCAAAAACAATCTCCTCCCACCATTAGGAATAACGAATTCCACTACCGGATAACGCTTTACGCCCGACGCGCTCGCGGAACCACCCTTTTTGCCAGCCGTGCCTACCGTCGAGTTATTGCCAATGACTCCCGTCTCTCCATTTCCGCCATCCACATCATGCTCAGTGCCGTAAACGGCGGGATCGACAAAGCGCAAGACACGCCCCATTGACCCGTTTACAAGGGTATCATCAACGTTTTTAATGAGCATGACCTGGGCGTCGACCCGGAGTAGCAACTGTCGTGGAGCCATGAAGTTTGCAAGCATCTTCTGCTTCTGGTTCTCGTCAGTTATTGCTCCTCCATCGATAGAGTCATATTTCTCTTGATCAGTTGCAAGACGGGAAATGCGACCGCTATTAGATCGATCAACATCTTCACGACGAGGAAATCTGGAACAAAGATATATAAGTGGTGGTGACGTTAAAAGATAGGATAATTCAGGACAAACAGTTCTGTAGCGGCTAGACCGTCTTCGTATTCGATTTCGCGAGAAAGGCTGCGAAACTTTGCGATAGACTTTTGAGAGAGCCGCCCGAAGCGCATCTCATTCAGCATATCAATAAACTCTAAATTAAATTGTGAATGAGTTATTATTGCTTGGTAAAACACGAACGGACCTTGGTCAGTCTGTCGGAAAACTTTGGTGAGATTATAAGTGTATCTCACGGTTTCCTTCCACAACGCAGCTTCAAACGCGAACTTGACTTGAGTACCTCCCTTTCCTACAGGCGGGAGCTGGAAGAAGTCTCCTGTCACGATAATCTAGATCAAGAATTAAGCTGTGATTAGGAACGCAACGAGGACCACCAACCTGGATTCCACCAAAAGGTTCTACCTTCTTCCTGAGAATACTGCCTATCCTCGCTAGTTTATCAAACAAATCGCCATCGACCATCGACACTGAAGGCATGTCAATATATGCTCATGAAGGAGCGGAATAGACAGACAAACCTTCATCGATAATGAGCACTTTAGTTCTCAACCACCGTGTACTCGCCTTTTTGTTTTTTCGGATCTTTCTTGTAAGCTCTTCTGCATCCTCGATGCCCAGACCGATTCCTGCGAAAGAGTGAATGGTCACACCACCAATATTACAGGCTGCGATTCCCGTAGACGCCGTAATGGCCACGGCATCGGGGGTCTTGGAGTGCTTCTTGCGAAGGGTTTTGATGATTTCGCGCAAGAGTACAGATTTTCCGGTACCTATATAGAAACCATGAAGATCTAACAGCAGGGAAATAAAATGTATGCGTACCAGCACTGCCAGTGTAGAAAAGACTCTGCCCCTCAGATACGAGCTTGAGGATCTGTGTCTGTTCCTGGCTCAAGAACACGGCCGCCACTTTCTTTTTAGAGGACAGGGTAGAACTACTGCTGCTAGATGAGGGTGTGGCTATTGATCGCACAGAAACGGCTGTTTTCTTGGGGAGAGAGCTCGAAGACACGCTGTTTGGGGTGAAACTTGACTCTGACAATGGGTCGTTCTTCCATGACTGTGGCAACTGCCTCGGCTTCTTGGCTGGCGGGGCCTCCTCGTTTGTAACGGGTACTGATCGCTTGTTGACTCCTTTGGACTCGACCAAAGCTGATCCTCGCGCTGGGGGAGGTCCACTGAGTAGAGCATCCTGAATGTCCTTCAGTCGCTTTTGGGCACCGGTGAGCTTGGGTTCCGTTTTAGGAGGAGTTGGCAGCCATTCGATCTCGGATGACTGGGATAGGGTAGCCTCTGAGAAATCACGCTTGACTGTGCGCAAACCAGATTGCGCAGATTTAGACATCGCGTAGCGCCTTATTCTCGATGGTGGTGGTAGCAGAGCGTTGACCATTGACAAACGGCGACCATAAACGGGTATCACATGATTGACGCGTCGCGTCGCGTTCAAGTTGTGATTACACAGGTACTTCCAAAACAAACTGAACCAACATCGATATTGCAAGACTTGATATACTTCCTGCATCATAAAGGGGAAGGTGGTATCTTTTTCCCTCTACTCTACGCGTTACTCGTTATGACCTTACTCAGCCGGGAATCTCGTCACTAGCTGCGATTTCGGACCCCAAAGTGATCAGTACTAAATTGCGTATATGGTGCTATTGTGTTTCTGCAGGTACGCTACGTCAAGTTGCCATATTTCGAACCACCTGTGTTCTTGCCCACTCCGCCACACTGCTCTTGTCTGCGCCAACGACCGCCCGCCAGACCAGCATCCTACACGTTATCGCGTCCCAATCGCTAGAAACATCCTCCATGGCCATACAGACACGCCATAAGGACTCGACAGCGACCCCCCATGTCTGCAATGGATTGTCGACATGTATCGGTTCGTGTATCTCGTGCGCTTTGTAAAGATGGCTACATATCTCGCGAGGCAATACCCCAATCGAAGTAGGCGGAACTGTTGCTGAGGACTCGAGGAGCTTTAAGCATTCTACACATTTTTCTAGCAGGCGGCGCAGTCCGGGAATTTCAGGCCCGGGAAGGAGACTTAGTCGCAAGGTCGCTTGAACAGTGAGAAGGAATGTCGCGGTGACTACAAGGCAAAATACGTAAGGTCACGATATCGTCTGAGTAGGAACAGACTTGCCTGATTTCGAACTGTCGAGTAGTATAACCAGACAGCGCACAATCGCTGCACGCCATTCTCCGTTGGTTGACGACTCGAGTTTCTCAGCAGACACGATGGTCATAATATTATTTAGTATCTTGACCCATTCGATCCCGTTGGTGTTTGAAGTAAGTAATTGGACTTCGATCCACGAAAGTAGCCCCGATTTTAGAATCAACGATGTCGTCGCCTGTGTGTTGCAAGTAAGATTGGCGAGTACCTTGAAAAGGTTATTATGAGCATCACATTTGTGGCTACGATAAATCATGCAAATACCTCAAGAACACCCGAACGCAGAGCACGATCCTCTTCAGAGCTCTGGAATATGCTAGCCAGCAGCTCCCAGGTATGTCGACCTTTCAGTATTCGCCAAGCCTCGGTGCTCATCATACCGTCTGACAAGAAACGGATCATCCACCCCCTCTCCTTCTTCCAGTCGTCAGAGCTACTGTAGAGCATGTTGTACAACATGGGCACGTCATCGGTGTCTAGTTCAGGGCGCTGTAACAGGAACCTGGCAGTGATTGGGTAGATGAAGTTGGAAGGATAGAAGATTGCCCTGAGGGCGTGAAGGAGAAGAAGAGACGTATATGAAGGTAGTCGGCGCGGGAGCTCGTCCGTCGGCGAAGGCAGAATATCCTTTAACAGGTGGAGGATATGAATCACATGAGGCCGTTCTTGCAAGTCCGCAGTCTGAATTAATTGTGGGTCAGTCGAGATGGTTGAAAAACGCTGATATAAGTCACCTCAAGGTATTGCCACAGCGCTGCAATCTGACACATGGCGGTGTCGCGAATGCCGGGGTCCTTTGATGACAATGCCTTGATAAGCAAGCTCACGATGTTTGTCCTGAACAGCTCCACCCAAGTGAAAGCTGACTCTGGGGGACTCTCGGCCAGGGCTTGAGCAAATAGTAGCATTAAGAAAACAGGATCATAGAGCTGGGCCTCGTGTGGGGTAGCGTTCTCAGTTGACAGATTTTCGAGGCGGCGCCATCTGGGGAAGTTGAGACATGTTCGGAGAACCAGAATAGCGTCGAGGCTCCGTAGTGCTTCCAGCGAGTTTCCCGAACGAATATTGGGGGTTGAGGACCACGTATTGAGTAACGAGGCAATAGAGACTTTGCGCTCGGTCTCAAAAAGTTGAAATATCGATAGAATATGACCGTCAGCGGGAGACAACGTCCCGCGATATATGCAGACTAGGGGCTCTACGTGCGAAGGCTGGCAAGTGTTTGTTGGATGCATATGGAAGAGGGTGTGAATTAGCCGGATAATGGCATCACGGGCTCCAATCGGCGCGGAGCCAGAGCAGTACTTGAAGAAGTGTGGGTGTTGCAGGATGCTCTGCAAGTGCCGGTTGACAACCACAGGCTGGAACAGGCGTAAGCGATATAGCGACCAACAGAAATAAAAAGGATTAATACCTTGAGATGAACATTAGATAAGAGTGCAGTGACCAGCCCGAGTGCCGGCAAATGCGCGAGGCGGTTTTGAATAGCTACACCCATAATGGTCTCGACAAGATGGGGCTTGATTCCTGACGCACATTTTACAAGGTAGACTAAATCAAAGCAAGCTAAGTAAATAAATTAAAAATTAAAAAGGAACTCACCTAAATCCTCGATTGGTACGTCGAAGGATGCGTCCTCGGGCTCCGCAAAGAACCTGACGGCCCATTGAATCGCATGGTCTACCAGTTCAGTGATGAAAGGCTCAGCCGCTGCCGACAGAGAGGCATGAAGGTGACGCCCGATACACAAGAACTGAGGGATCAGCTTAGTGACCGGGAGCGATTGAACAATCTGGCTTAAACTCGCAAGGAATTGTGACACCCTTGAGGGAATCAATTGCACCATGAGTAATATACTGTTAACTGCTGTTAACCGTGTTTCTTTTCGGGTTCCGTCCTCAAGAATAATCTGCACTAGACGTCTAAACTGTGGGTACCAGACGTCGTGATCAGCTAGCTCCTCTCTCCGACAGGAACACGCATCCAAAAATGCATTTAGAGTGGCAGCGAAGTGCTCTGAGGAACGGCAGGCACAGTGGTCGGTTGCGAGCCAGGTGATAATGTCATTTGGGACTAATGATCCCTTGTAGATAAGGCCTGAAACAATAGCCACGGTAGATGAAGACCATACATCCTTGGTGAGGAAGGACTGTGCAGGGAGATCTCCGGGCCAAGCATGCGAATGCCGCGACCATCTCAAGTCTGAAGATTGCATAACATCGACGAGACTCATCTCCTCTAGTACTTGTCCGCACTGGTGCCCGTCAAAGTAAGCTGGCGTGGATGATTCTATGGCAGTGGCGATCAACTCCTCCAGAACAATAGAATCACTTAGAGCAGATCGTAAGGCCATCAGTCGAGGCAACCTCTGGATAAGTTCCACCTCCGCTTCTGGCTGAGACACAACGAGGTACTTCAATGCGGTAAGAATGTCGATTAGAAGGCCTAGTGTGGATGGGTTTGGCATCCCGAGGTTCATCAGAAGTGTATCTAAAAGATTCACCAGATCACGTCGTTCGAAATATCTGATCCAGATCGAGACCTGCGCAGTCTGAACGAGACATGTTATGGTTTAAAGTCGGGTAATAAGAACGGATACTAGCCTGAATAGAATCGTCCTCCAAGCTCGAGTTCAAGACCTCTAACCAGTGCGCACGCGTGTCTGCAATCAACATCCGATCTGAAATATTCGCGGGATCTAGAGTTTCTTCAACAAGCCTGTAAAGAGCTGGAAAAGGTTATCAAAATGAGGTGGTTTACAGGGCGTAAGTTATAATTACCTTCTTGAACGGTATTCGCAAGGGAATTAGAAACTAGTCTTGACTTGATGGTAACTGAGCGTCCAAAGACATCCTCCTTGAGAGCGGCGACATCGTCCGCGGGTAACTTATTCGAGGAGCGCCTCAGGATGTCGGCCAAAAGCAAGAACAAGCCCGCTGTCTGGGTGTCACTTCTAGCTGATAAGCGGTGCGAAATAAGGAATACAGCCCTTCTTGCATCGGCGAGGTTGGGCTCCCGACCAAGAGCCGTCTCCGCAAGAATCCTTCTGCAAGACTGGTCTACAACCTGAGCTTCAGCCGCGTGAAGGAAAAGGAAGTCAAAGTCAAAGCTGGAACAAGTTGTGAGATGGGTGTAAAATGTTCGAGAAGGTTCGCTTACAGTTCTCTGAGCTCATCAAACCGCGAGCTCAAGTCAAGGCCACGCCAGAGAGCCCCCTCAGCTGGGAAAGTATACTGGGAAATGAAAGAGAGGGCTGGCGGGTACAACTTGCCAAATATCACTCCTACTTTCCTGATTTCTTCAGCCTCCAGAATACCTTCGATGAGACGAAGCCAATCAACCAATTCGAATGCTGTAGACTTTCGAGCGACATCGGACACAGCTAAGCACGAATTATGAGATGACGATGGTACTTCAGAATTGGATAACAATATACGCACGGATTGGCATATCATTGACAATATTGGACAAGAAGTCCTTCACATCTTCAGATACTTCTGGCAAGGGTGATGGGACAGGCGATAAGGAAACGTTCAACAGTTCCACCTCTCGACGAATAGCGACTGAGATAGCAGGATACTGGGAGAACAAACAGTTGATGTGAAGCATGGTATCGAACTTGGCCACGATCGCATGTAGAAATGTCAAATCCTGCTGCTTAGTCGACAGGCGAAACACGAGCTTGCGGAAAAACGATGCCAGAGCAAGTATATCCGATGGCGAAAGCGACTTCTTGGTGACCTTGATCTCTAGCTGCTCGAGTACGGTCATCAGGAGCGGGCTAGGCAAGACATCGAACTTGTCAACCGAGCTGGGTACGCTTTCCGCACTGGCGAGCGAGTGGAGATCCTCGATATATCGGTGGGGCGACTTCAAGCACCGCTGCACACAGTCATCAAGGAAGGTGATTATACTGTCAGCTTCGCTGTTCAAGGATGCTCCGTCAGGTGATTCCGTTCCGTGACCGCGCTGGTAAGCGGGAAGCGAAATCAACCACAGGTTTATTTCTCTGGGATCTTCCTGGAAGAGGATGCTCTCTGAAAGTATATGTCGTAAAAGCAACGACAAGGCACGACGCGTGGCAGCAATTTCTGAGCTCAGGAAAGCCTGAAGCAAAACTGCAAGATAACTCTGCGATGTAGAACCTGAGACGCAAAAGAGTTAATGAAAGGCTGAAAACAGGAGCAAGGGTATCCACAAACCCATCTTCCCGGACCAAGAAAACTGGTCACTATCCTTCAAAAGTCGCAGAATATGCAGCTGCCTGATCGCATACAGTCGTGAAGCAGCACTTAACAATGGTTCATCCCCTTTCCTAGCAACCTGCGCCTCCGTCGAAAACGTCTGCAGCAACTTCCCGACATCAAAGCGCGCCTCTGCAACCACTAGGGGCAAACAACGATGGTACATCCACAGCAGCCGCTGGGCACTTTCCGCGAGCAGAGCCGCACGGATCGGATTCGGCCGTGTAGGTGGTGCACCTGCTGTAGTCGCAGGTTCGCCAAACTTTTGCTGTGAGAAAGCCACGATGACCTGGAAGTCTGGCACTCTTCGACGGGCCTCCCGCTCGATATCACGGCGCCTCTTGCACCATTGCCCGTCCGCTTCGTTCTCTTCCAACGCAGTCTCGATGGCGCGGAATATAGCGATCACTTCCTCGAACTTGGCAAGACACTTGGAAAGCGCGATTGCGGTACAATGCTGGACAAGACCTGAAGTCGATTGCAGGCCTTTGGAAAAGTGCGCCTTGGTGTTCACGGATGGCAGGATATTTTCGATGATATGGGAAAGTGGTGGTGGGGCGGGCTGATAGAGCGTGGTGTCCGGTAGGTAGAATGAAGATAAGGGTACGGGTAGTGAGATAACGGATCCGAAAAACGCAATATTTGCGATCCATTTCGAAGAGAGTCTAGGCTCAAGGGTAAGTGCTGCCGCTGTCCAGTACCTGAGAAGGCTTGAGAACTAAAGCAGAAAAACTGTTTTAAAAGTCGCACCCCGAGACAAGTTCTGCACATGCGCTCATAATTTTTAAACCAAGTTCCTGTTGGCGGGGGTCCTCGTTAACTTTCAGGCCTTTAAGGATGTTCGATAAGATCTTATTGTAAATTTTGCCGCGACCCGGACTATCGTCATTTGATTCACCATCGGTGTCGCGAGGATACCAGCCACGGTCTCGAAAACATATCCCTGTCCCTGGTCGCGTGCAGATCGCAAGCATGAAGTGATGTAGGAGGTCAGCAGGCACATGTTCAGGCTCGCCATCTTCCGCGACGTTGCGGTCATATACCTTCGAGAGCTGCAAAATATATCAGTAACAATATCGTATGCGCTTTATTGTCAGTTACTGACGTGGGATAATGTCGACTCGTTGAACAAGCCGATTTTTAGTGTCCGCTTTAATTTAGGGTCTGACCACACCCCTGCCCAGCAAACTTCTAGAATTTTTCGCACAACTGAATACGAATCTTGAATTAGGCCCTTGAAGATAGCAAGGAAAGGTTCTCTATGCTGCTCGAGGAACATCGTCTTGACCTGAATAGGAGTGTCGGGGTTGATGAAGGATAGGAGGAATAGGATGTAAAGTGTTCGAATGTCTGTCATAAAAAGGTTAACAGTCAACCAACTTGTGTTAAAAATTAAATTTACCAGGTTTCACAAGTGCATCTGAAGCTTCTTCTGTTTTTGACTTTCGGCGCATGTTCAACAGTTTCGGTAGCGACTAAATAACCTCAATACATGAAGCCACAGAGGTTAAAGACTCTCACCTTCACCTCCCAACCAAAGGCTTCTAATAGAGACTTCCTCTCCCTGCCTCTAGCGAATAAAGACATGGTGTTGTAAAGCTTCAAGGTCACAAGAATCAATTCGGCATGCGTGCCGCCGATGTAGCTATTCAGTCGACGGATGATCGTCGGGGTAAGTAATGTCTTCAGTATCGGCTGCCCCAGAGCTTGGAAGGTGTAGTGAGAGGATGTTAGCGCTAGCAAAGATGATAGGATAGAGACTATAAGCGCAAAAACAGAGCTTTGGCGCTGCTCACTGAGTTACTAAGATCCTTCAAGGCAATGAAACGATTACGCACTTGTACTAGGCTGTCCCAAATTCCAAAAATATCATGAGCTCCAGGAAATTTTTCCAGCCAGTGCTGGGCAAGAAGTAACCGCTCATCTTGAGGCGATACTGTTTCTTCTCCGGGCTTCAACGATAATTGACTTCGTAATGCAGTGAGATCTGCAACAATTAAGCATTAGAAAGAGAAGCGGAGGAAAGAAAACTGACTTTTGAACAACAGATCCTGGTTTTGGACTCGAAGAGCTGCACTAATATCCTCTGCGCTTGTAAAAACCTGTTTCTGTTCAAGTTTTTGGCGTTTCGCAGGCGGCGCAGAAAATCTCTTCGAAGAAGAATGCATTTGGCTATTTATTTAGAAAATTTTGGGCATGGGGAGATGAAAAGTCCGAATCGTGGTTGCACCGTCGTGGGTGGAACTTGGAAGGGGTCAAAATTTGTATACACCCGGCCCGTGCACCCGGCGTAGTTGCTTCATCTTGCCGTCATCTATGCTCCGCCCAACAAGAGCCCCAGCGCTCGGTCGGCATCCTCACCGATATTCCAGTCGAGGTCGTGCAGCGCATTTTTATTTGGTAACAAGTGCGTCTTACCAGTAGACATGGTGTTCCTTACTCAGCTACAAACGTGCTGATAACGCTATAGTATTGACGCAGTGCAGTGTGCACAAATTGGGTTCCATGCAGTCAATCTACTCTCTCCACCCTTCAATAGAACTTTTTGGCTTCTTGTATTCCTGTCCTCTTATTTCGAGCAAATCATTCATCTCCAGTCCATTCATCGGCGCTTCAGCTTCAAGCGCTCAGCCTCCGTTATATTCAAGCTTCTACCTCCGATACGGATATCCTAAGCCTGCGCAGGTTCAAGGAGTGTCTACAACTGCCTTTGGGAGACTACTTCTACCCAGCTCTAATTATTTCTCCGCCTTCACCTTCGCACGTTCTGCTTCGATTTTTTCCAACATTACACGCAACGTGATCTTCCTGGCCTCCCTCTCAGCTGCTTTCTGCGCCTCCCGGGTCCTGCTAGTTTTTCTCCACTCAGAATCCGTGGTGGGTGATTTATGAGAGATGGCTGGAACGATCACTCCGCTCCGCTCCAGCTTGTGCGGCACATTGGAGCTAGAGTTGATATCATCATGGAAAGGACCTTCGTCACTGCACCCGCCAGCTAAATTATTTCCCTCTAGTCTAGGTCTCTCCCCGTTATGTCTATCACGGCCCTCTCCGGCTAACGGTAGGTTAGGGCTACTAGAAGACTTGAGGACTAAAGCGCCGGCAGCTGGAAGAATTGGAGTCAATTAGATTGGAACTATAGTATTGGGGAATGATATGAAACGCACCAGTGACACATAGAAATATAAGCACGAAAATCATGATTTTAGTGTATGGGGCCTGCGTGATGGAGAAACTCACAACTGGGGTAGTGTGCGACGGTGGTGGCTTGGGGGGTATTATAGGAGGGGTTACGAGGGAAGATTGAACTGATCGCCCGAGGGGAATAGCAGGTCGCTGAATTATGCCCTGTAGAGCAACGACTATACTACTTGTGATCATACTGCCGATGCGCTGCAGGTCCATAGAGGGATAGGAAAGATGAAAGCGGGAATCGGAACAGGTTGAAACTGGCCATGGGTGCTTGTTACTCAAGAATCGCATCGTAATGTGTTGTGGGTTGTAACACGATGCTATGTAAGAGAGTCCGTAAATGTCAAGGTACACGGGAAGCGTGGCGCAATTGATTCGATAGTCTCGTGACCGCGTTTCGAGCATCTTCAGCAGTGCTGAAGGCTTCAAAGCTTCACATCTCACGCAGCATCTATCATTAAATTTGAGAAGCAGGATAGACACCTCCGCTCAACGATACATGTTTACACTACAGAAGGGTGCTGATATAACAGACAAAACAAATCACGGCATGCTCACAACTATTCAACACGGGGCCTTCAACTTTTCAGTACTTATTGAATTACGACTCTGTTGAGGATATTGAAAGGATGTTCAAGTTGCTGCCGTACTCTGGATTATACAACTCGTCGCATATCCGGACCACAGGAGGAGGGGTATCGCGACGACCATGCTGCGCCAGCTGCGGAAGACATGTCAGCCTTCCTCTAGGATGGCCTTTTTTCCCTCGGTGATCTCCCGTAGTAGAGGTCCCGGCGAGGTAAGATTCGATGCCTCCAATCTCCTTGCAAACCTCATTAGATGAATGATCGCGTGCACTCCAGTGAGGTAGACGTACCTTG
>JABCKI010006164.1:0-12514 GCA_018282025.1 Sphagnurus paluster
GCGTTGGAGGTGATGAGGCGCTTAAAGCGGCTCGACCACGCGTTCCCGTCGACCTAAGTTAAATTGAACAAAACCCCCAACTGGACCGCTCTCGAACGCGAACGCACATCAATGACATACTTGAACCGCCCCGCCTCCCTCGCGTCCTGCCGCTTGCGCCACTCAAACTCGCGCCTCAGCACCCCACACGTCTCCTCATGGCACCCCACCGGCTCGCCGGCAAACGCGACGTCCATCATAGCAGGGTTCACCAGCGCGCGCTTCATCTCCACGCCCTCGCCTACGCGCGCCGCCCTTGCACTCCCACTTCCATTCCCACCCCAACTGCCACTACCACTCCGCTTGTCATTCCTATTGCCACTCCCAGTCTCCCCCGTACCCGCAGCGCCAGGTAACAGCACCCTGACGCTCCCATTCAGCGCCCCGGCAAGCCCGACGAGCCGCGCGCGCTGCGCGTCCCGCCAGCGCGTGTGCGGGGCATGCCACATGCCCGTGTTGGCCCCTCGCCACGACAGGCGCGCGTCGAGGCGCGCCTCCCAGGGCGGGTCTGCCTCGTCCTCCTCGTCCTCCTTGCTGGTACCAGGGCCACGCACCCACCCAGACAACGTCGGCACCTGGATGTCATGGTGCATCTGCGTCGCGCAGTACGCGAACCGCGGGAGCAGGTGCGGGGAGGGTGCGGGGTGCGGGTGCGGGTGCGCGAGGAACTCGCCGACGTGGGTTAGGTGGGTGGGGTGCGTGCAGGGGTCCATGGATTTGCGGTGGTCGAATATGAATGTTTTGGTTTTGGTTTTGTTTTTGGCGGGTGTGGATGGGTTGGGTATCGGGTGGGCGGGGGCCTGACGGGCTGGGGAGGACGGGGCGCACCCCGAGAGCCAGCCGAGCTTTTCTCCGGGGACGAGGGTGTCCGGATCGACGTCTGCACGGAGACGTGATCAGTAGATGTTCCTTTTCAGGTGCAGAGGCGAATTGTGATACGCACAGGTCCCACGGTCAGCAGCGTCCAGCGCCGCCCTCTTGATCTCATAGTCCGCAAACAGCGTCGGGCTGTCATGCGGCGACACCACCGCCCTAAACTCGGGCAGATCGTGCTCCACCTCTTTCAGTACCTCCATAATCGAATACGCGCCGCCCAAGAACTTTTCCGGATTCCACTCACTGGACCCGTGCGCGTCGCGGAACGCCGTACGCAGCACCGCAACGCGCCCGCCCGACTCGGAGGACGCGTTCTTCCCGAGCGTGAACGAGTCGGCGCGGAGCTCTTCGCTGGCCTGGAGTTGTTGGAGGTACGTGGGGTGGTACCCCCAGAAGGGCGCGAGGTCCCGGTGGATCTGGTCGTACTCGTCCGGGAGCTGCACGTTGTGCGCCGTGACATAATCCCACCTGATGGATGGACACACAAACATTCAGACAGGTCGTCAGGACTCAGATTACGCGCTGTGCAGGGTATCGCCGCCGCCGCCGCCGCCGCCGCCGGGGTGCGTGGCTTGATAGGGACTCACCACTTGTCGAAGCCGCGCGGCGGGCGCCGGTTGTACCGCCGCACGTACTCTTGCACGGCCTCGTCGAGCGTGGTGCTGGCGCGCGCGAGCTTGAACTTCCAGCGCGCGTGTGCGAGGTCGATGAGGTCGAAGATAGGGTGCGTGCGGGCGGGGTTGACCTCGAGGAGGCCGTCGGGGCGGTACGTGTGGGCTCCCGATGTGCCCTGTTCGTTGAAGTCGTCTGTCTCGTCGTTGTCGTCGAGGGTGGAGGGGCGGGTGAAGGCGCTGATGTGGAGGGAGGTGGTGTGGCTGTTGGAGTAGAGGATGAGGGAGAAGATGAGCCCTGCGAGCGGGACGAAGCGGAGTGCGATGGTGCGTAGCGGGGGGGCCGCTGGTGAGCATTACAGGAGCTTAGTCTGTGGGCAGAGGGAAGAAGCGAGTCGTGTGTAGATGGGCTGCGTCTTTATGAGGTTACATGCGGCGTCATATTCGCAGATTGA
This sequence comes from Sphagnurus paluster, assembly GCA_018282025.1. Lineage (NCBI taxonomy): Eukaryota > Fungi > Basidiomycota > Agaricomycetes > Agaricales > Lyophyllaceae > Sphagnurus > Sphagnurus paluster. Next base: position 1,982 of record JABCKI010006164.1, read on the forward strand.
GCGGGGGCGTGAACGGTCAAGTGGACGACCCCAGAAACGTGTGGCAGCGGGAAAGACTTGGTCTGGAGCGCGTGCCTAGTGGCCTGCGAGGGCATCTAGGGCCGCCCTGCGGGGTGCAGGCCAAGAAAGTGTACGGTACACGAGGTCACAACGTCTCGGACGCAATACATACAATACGGCATGCTTGGTGGAGATATATGATGCAAGAGTGCTCGATATACGAGCATCAGTAGAGATGGGATTGAATAAAAAGATGCACTGTCCCAGAGAGACTTGAACTCTCGATCTTCCGATTGGAGAGTGTAACAGTCGGACGCCGTAACCAACTAAGCCATGGGACATGCTGTTCGTCGTTCGCATTGTGCAGCCGTGTCCTTGGGATGGTCGATCGGCTGCATCCCGTGTGGCTTTGATTGAAGCGGCCGCTTCCCACCCCTTCCATCCTTACGTCCAATTCCAACTGCCACACCACCGCCTCACATCCTCCCCCTCGACGCTGTCCAGCACCATCTGCGTATATACGTTCCCCAAGCCTCCCCGTCGTTTAAACCAAACCCACACTCTCGTTCAACCACCAAGTCCAAGTCACACAATGGCCTCATCCACCACCACCTCGTCATTCACGCCCGACAGCGCCCTCGACCTCCTCTTCTCCCCCGACCTCATCTCCGACGACGTCAAGAAATCCCTGCACCCCGACGTCCACGTACGCCTCATGTCAGCCACGCCACTAACCGACCAGCCCACTAACACGTTCATGCGCCCACAGATCCGGCCCTTGGCCTCAACCGACTACACACGCGGCCACCTCAACGTCCTCTCCGTGCTCACCGCCGCCCCGGACCCAGGCGCCGCCGCCTGGCTGTCCCACTTCAACGCGCTGCGCGCCCAGCCGCGCACGTACTACACCCTCGTCATCGTCCACAAGCGCTCGGACCAGATCGTCGGCGTCGGCACTGTGTTCCTCGAGCGCAAGTTCCAGCGCGGGCTGAGCCTCGTGGGCCATATCGAGGATATTGCGGTCGACGAGAAGCAGCAGGGGAACAAGCTGGGCTTGAGGATCATCCAGGCGCTCACGTATATTAGCGAGAACAGTGGTGCGTATAAGACGATTTTGAACTGCAGTGATAAGAATATCCGTATGTTTGTGTTCTTTTGTGCCAGTGTTTATGTTACTGATGGACCTTGTCTTGTATAGCCTTCTACCAGAAGTGCGGTTATGAGAAGAAGGAGAACGAGATGGTGCGTCCGCCCGAGTCTCTTGTGCTACTCCCTCTGACCTGATGATGTCTCGACAGGCGCGGTATACCCCCGAACGGGCGCACACCCCGAAACTATGAATGTTGCTTTTTCCTTTCCGGGTCTGTATTAGATCTGAACGGACTTCTGGACAATATCTCTATCACCATTCTACGATTCGCATACCACATCCTACATTGTCGATGACCTTATCTACAGCATGCACTTCGGACATGATCCCATCCCCGTATCATATTTCGAGTTGAAATACCTATTGTCTTTCCGACTTGAAAGTCTTTCACAGTCGTGTTGCTCCGGCTACCAGATTTGATCACTCAGGACCACTGCCACCTTGCGGGATTCATACGCACCTCTCCAAGTCTTCAGCGAGTTTGTCAGTTGAGCTAAACGAGTTCTTGCAGCTCGATGAAGCGAACCTTCTCCGCCCATTTTCTGTGCTCGAGCCGACGTTGGGAGGCTTCACACTTGGAATTCAATATTTTCAACGTTAACCGACCCCGTTATAATCTGCCGGGCCGGAGTACTTATCATCCAATATTCAGCACTGTACCGACACCCTACCACTACAGCATCAATCCCCGATAAAAGCACTAAGCAATCTCCGATTTCTAAGCTGACATCCCTACCTAACAAGGGATAAATGGTGCACGTTTTGTGACATAGGCTCGTGCAAATCGGCTTTGTCCACGGCGTACGCCGTAAGCTAGCGCTACCAAGTACGTCCTGTCAACTTGAACATACCCCTGCCCCAGGAAGATAGCCGTAGTAAAGCTAGAGATACAACCTCCAACTTCAAGTTGGACCTCTTTCGGAGCACCGAGCTTTTCTTCTTTCGGCATCATCTTTCCGTTTAGAGCTGAGGCAATAAGGCGGAGTCCAAGGTGAACGTTCCCCGGCCTGGTGCTATTCTAACCCAGATAACATCGCGAAGAAATCTCCAGGCCAACATCCCCACCCAACAAGGGATAGATGGTCCGTAATTTTCGGCTTTATCCACGGCGTACGCCATAAACTACTACAGCTTGGACCCACAAGCATTTCTTCTTCGACATTATCTTTCTTCAATCGACGTTTAGAGCTGAGGCAATGGAGACCAAGGTGAGAGTCCATTCCCCGCCTTGGTGCTGGCACACTCAGTTGCTCATGCCGATTAGACTGCGACAGTCGACGATCTGGAAATCAAAGAAATCGTGGCTGCGTTGTGGCGTAATAATTCTCGACCAAGCGCGCATATGCGGCGAACGCTGGATGGGCTGCGTGCTTCAGCGATCAGAGCGATCGCGGAGATCGATGATGGTCTTCTCAGCGCCCAGAGTGAGGTAGCAAATCAGCCGCTGCGAAATACTACTATTAGTTCCTTATTGGAAGCACGCTCGCGTCAAGAAAAGCTGGTCAACGCCTACAGCGCGCAGCTCTCGTCTGTGCGCCTTCTCCCCCCTGAAGTCCTTGTCGAAATATTCAGGTACACGCTACCTGACCGACTCGATAGCTCCCCGAGGCAGTTCCCTCTTGCGCTGCGCTGCGTGTGCTCTGCATGGCGCGAAGCCGTTCTAGCCTACCCCTCTCTGTGGAACGGACTCCTGCCGCTTGACCGCAACATGGCCGAGGATGATAATACGTTCATCAAATACGGCTTTTCCCGGACGCCTACTGGTGCCCTATCCTTTTGGATATTCAGCCCAGGTTACTCGCACAGGATCAACTACCATTATATCCCGACAGCGACTGTCTTCCGCAGCATTTCCCCGTTTTATCACCTCTTGTCCGAGCTGGAAATCGACGTTTGTTCATCCCATTGTGCGCTGACCTTTCTTTCGTTGCCGAGTGGGAGCGTCCCTCTCCTGGAGAAAATCCGTCTCGAAATGCAAGATGAGCAAGTCGGTGTGGATAATACGCAGCCGTGGACAGTATTCCATGACGTTCCATGCCTTCGCAGAGTGCAATTCACCCTCCCGACCTCTGATCGTTTCCGAAACCAGCTGGTAGACGTCCTCCCTTGGAACCAGTTCACACACGTGGCCGTGTCAAACCCGATAGATCTTGCGATCTTTGCCAAAATCATCTTCCGAGGTGGCACTGGCGCCCAACTCCATTGGCACGAAGCGTCATTCTGCATCGACGTTTACGCCGAGGACACGGAGCGCCACGGTATCCGTGACCTCTGCAAATCGCCAGTACAGCTCGCGAGCCTATCTGAACTCACGCTCCAAGCGTTCTCGGAAAACAAGGCGGACGCGCACGAGGAGCTCCTGGGAGAAATGATGTCGAAACTCGATCTGCCTGTTCTTGAGAAACTAGACTTTGTGGGGCTGATGTACGAGTTCCCATTGAAGATGGCCACCGTCGTCCCTTCGCCGCTCCGCCACCTCGCCTCTCTGCGCAGCCTCGTCCTTGCCGATGTGTACACGACGATTCCTGAGCTCACACACCTTCTATCCAATTACCGCACTCTCGCTGAGCTTTCTCTGTGTCTTGACAACCTCGCACCCGTGCCCATCAGCCCAGTCTCAATTCTGCGCTCCCTGCGTCGTAGCCATACCGCCCATGCATGCGCAGAAGACCAGACCACATCGATGTCCCAACCACCCTCACACGTGGCGCACAATTTCCCTTGCCTCGCGTCATTCAATTTTGGATTCCGGTGCAGCACCGCCGAGGAATCCAAGGCCGTCGCGACAGAGTTCAGCGCGCTCCTCAGCACCTGGTTGACAGACGCGCACCGCGAAACGCCACTCGTGGAGGCTGGGTTTTATATTTCCAATTTTGAACAGAAATTGGGTGACTTGAAGCCGCCGCCCAGCCATGTGGCGGCTTTCGGGGTGCTTAGCGAACGGTTGGGCAAGTGGATCATGATGGCGCAGGACGATGTGGGCTTCGATGGGGCTTTGAATCTGACTACGCACGTGGCTGCTGATAGCAGATCCGTTGGGGTCCTCTTTTTGGGTGGGGTTTCGTAGTTTGTTTTGCACACCATTCTTGAAAAATTATATGATGTTGATGTGTTTCTAGGTATACACACTGAGCTTCCTTCGAGTTGTAAACAGTGCTAACTTTTCGATACTTGGTGAAAAGTGTGCCATAGCATTAGCCAAGATTTCAGCCTGAATTTGACTTTTACATCTCTCAAAGCACCGGCCCTTTCTTCTTTGGCATTATCGTGTCTCCAATCAGCATTTAGAGAAGAGAGAATTGAGACAAAGGTGACTATCCAGTCTTGGTGCTCGCTCACCTAGTCTCTGGTCACTGATGTCAATTTATATTCACGCAGTCAATGATTGGGAAATCAATGAAATTAAGAGGACCTTATGGCGTAATAACTCTCGACCAAGTGCGTATGCGCAGCGAACGCTTGAAGGACTGCGTGCTTCTGCGATCGCAGTGATCGCGGAGATCGATAACGATCTTCTCGGCATCCAAGTCGAGGTAAATCGTCTACTGGAAAAGATCAGGTCTTTACTGGCAGGACGCTCGTATCAAGAAAATCTAGTCAAAGTCTACAGCGCGCAACTCTTGTCTGTGCGCCTTCTGCCCTCCGACGTCCTGGTAGAAATATTCGAGTACGTGTTACCAAACCAACTCAATAGTTCCCCGAGGCTGTTCCCCCTTGCACTACGCTGCGTGTGCTCCGCATGGCGCGAAGCTGTTCTAGCATACCCCTCTCTGTGGAATGGACTCCTACCGATGGACCCAAACTTGGCTCCAGGGGATAACAATTATATCCACTATGGCTTTAGCCGCACACCCATTGGTGCTCTATCCTTTTCCGTGTACAGTCCAGGTCAATCGCATACCGTCAACTACCGTCCAATCGAGATAAAGACCGTTTTCCGCAGCATCTCTCCGTTCTATCGTCTTTTATCCAAACTTGAAATCAACATTCGTTTATTTCAAAGTGCCTTGCCCTTTCTTTCCTTGCCGCGTGGCAGTATCCGGAGATCCGTCTAGAAATTCAACACGGACAAGTCGGTCGGGCGACTACCCCATGGACGGTGTTCCAGGATGTCCCGTGCCTTCGCAGGGTACAATTTACCCTCCCAACTGGCCTTTTTCAAACCTGGTTGATAGACGTCCTCCCTTGGAAACAATTCACACACGTCGTCGTGACAAACCCAATAGAAATGCCGCTCTTTGCTAAACTTATGTTTCAAAGCACTCAACTGTTGGAATATTCATGTCACGAATCGCTAAGTACATCCCGAAATCCGATCTCCTGTCTCGTATAGTCTTACAAAAATTCCCTTTACTTATTCATATGATACTCATTATTCAGACTTATCTCAGACTTATCCTTATTCCATTGATTCTACATCTCCTAATCTACTTATATCTCGGACATTCTCCTATTTCCTTTACTTATAAAAGTCCCTCTAGTTTACTTGTATCAATTGTAGAATCAACTCAGTGTACCAATCACACTTTGTTCATTCAAATCTCGTCTGATTCAAGCTTATCTCAAGATTATCTTGTCCTATCTTATCTCGATCGTTGTGTGTTTCTTACAATTCAGTCCTCTATCCCTTCGTCATCTTATCTGTCGCTTACTAATCACGCCTCGTGCGCGCCACGTCGTATAGCCTACGCGTTCCTTGCTCGCTCGCATCCTCAGTCTCTTGCATACGACTGAGGGTGAGGTACATGAATATATGAGTCTCTTGCATACGACTGAGGACTTACAGTCACTCTCTGCATTAGTGTTCCTTCCATCATCAACTTCATCACGCATCATTCTACCTCGATGTTTACGCCCATTCTGCCTCGATGTTTACGCCGAGGACTCGGAGAGCCACGTTATCAGTGCGCTCTTTAGGTCACCAGTACAGCTCGCAAGCCTATCCACACTCACGATCCAGGCGTTCTCAGGAAACAAGGCTGATGTGCACGAGGCACTCCTGAGAGAGATGATGTCGAGACTAAACCTGCCCGCTCTTCAGAAACTAGACCTTGTCGGGCTGACGTATGTGTTACCCTTGAAGATGGCCTCCATCATCCCTTCGCCTCGCCACCTCACCTCTCTACGCAGCCTCATTCTCAGCGATATATATACGGGTATCCCTGAGCTCACAGAGCTTTTATCCAATTACCGCGCTCTCACCGAGCTTTCTCTGTGTCTTGACAAAATTGGCCCCATCCCGATCAGCCCTGTCTCAATCCTCCACTCCCTGCGGCATGGTGCTCACACGCAAGACTGGACAACATCTCAACTACCCTCATACGTGGGGCATAATTTCCCTTTCCTTGCGTCGTTCAATTTTGGGTTCTGGTGTAGCACTGTCGAGGAATCCAAGGCCGTCGCAGCAGAATTTAGCACGCTCCTCAGTACCTGGTTGACGGATGTATACCGCCAAACCCCGCTCAAAAAGGCTAGTTTTTACATTTCTGACCAGGCATTGGATAACAAGCCAGGTCATGATACGGTTTTGGGGTGGCTTAGCGAACAATTGCCCAACTTGGGGATGGCACAGGACAATGTTCGCTCGGATGAGGCTTTCAATTTGACCACATACTTAATAACCGATAGAACATCTGTTGGGACCCTCTTTTTGCGAGGGGTTTCCTAGTTTTTTTTCACACCATTCTTGCATAGTCTCGGTATCACAGAAGTTGAGGCCTTTTGTAAATTTCGAACATTATCATCAAGAGCCTGAGAATCTTTCAGGCGCTTTACTTGGATTTTTTTTTTTTTTTTTTTTTTTTTCAATTCAAGAGATATTTTCCCGAGTCCGATCTGCTACTAGGAAGCTCGTTTTTCTGAAAACCCACCTGCATTAAATATAACGGTCCGCAATTTAGCCCCGTGCAAATCGGCTTTATCTACGGCGTACGCCGTAAGTACATCCGGTCAACCTCGGTAACTGACTTGAACTTGCCTCCGCCCATGCTCCGTCAAGATATGATACCGACAGGCAGCGATACAACCTCATGGAAAGCCATTTTAGAGCAGAAGGACCATATCGGTACATATCCATCATCCTTGTAGGGAGCGCTCGCTAATTCTTGTATAGTGAAAAGTGCGTTGCAGAATTAGCGGCCGGAATTTGATTTCCACACCTCTCGCAGCACCGAGCCTTTCTCCTTCCGCATTATCATTTCTCCAATCAACGTTTAGAGTTGAGACAATTAAGACAAAGGTGGTCATTTCCAGCCTTGGTACTCATTCACTCGGTCGCTAAAGTTGATTTAGACTGAGTCTACACCGAGTCAGACAGTCGATGATCTAGATATCAAAGAGATCACGAGTGCTCTATGGCGTAATAACTCTCGACCAAGTGCGTGTGCACAGCGAAAGCTTGAAGGACTGCGTGCTTCAGCGTCCGCAGTGATCGCGGGGATCGATAATGATCTTCTCGGTGTCCAGGTGGAGGTAAATCGTCTGCTGGAAAAGATCAGGTCCTTATTAGAAGTACGCTCACATCAAGAAAATCTGGTCAAAGGCTACAGCGCGCAACTCTCGTCTGTGCGCCTTTTGCCCTCTGATGTCCTGGTAGAAATATTCAAGTACGCGTTACCTGAGCGACTCAATAGTTCCCCGAAGCTGTTCCCTCTTGCGCTACGCTGCGTGTGCTCCGCATGGCGCGAAGCAATTCTAGCATATCCCTCTCTATGGAATGGACTCCTGCCGCTGGACCCAAACTTGGCTCCAGGGGATAAAAATTATATCCAATATGGCTTTAGTTGCACACCTACCGGTACCCTATCCTTTTCAATATACAGTCCAGGTCAATCGCACAGGATCAACTACCATTATATCGAAATACCGACCGTTTTCCGCAGCATCTCTCCGTTCTATCACCTCTTATCCAAGCTTGATATCAATGTTCGTTCATTTCAAAATGCCTTACCCTTTTTCTTCTTGCCGAGCGGAAGCATCCCACTCCTGGAGGAAATCCGTCTCGAAATTGAATACAAACAAGTCGGCCGGGTTACTAAGCCATGGACGGTATTCCAGGATGCTCCACGCCTTCGCAGGGTACAATTCACCCTCCCACCTGATCTTTCTCGAGACCAGCTGGCGGACGTCCTTCCTTGGAACCAGTTCACACACGTGGTCTTTTCAAACTCGATAGAACTTCCGCTCTTTGCTAAAATTATCTTTCAAAGCACTCAACTTCATGACGCGTCATTCTGCTTGGATGTTTATGCTGAGGACTCCAAGAGCCACGTTATTAGTGAACTCTGTAAAACACCAGTACGACTCGCTAACTTATCTGAACTCGCGATTGAGGCGTTCTCGGGCAACAAGGCTGAGGCGCACGAGGAGCTTTTAGGAGAAATTATATCGAAACTCGACCTGCCTGCTCTTCAGAGACTAGACTTTGTGGGGCTGACATATGCGCCATCATTGAAGATGGCTACCATCATTCCTACGACGCCCCACAACCTCACCTCTTTGCGCAACCTCATTCTCACTGATATACACACGACGACTCTTGAACTCACAGATCTTTTATCCAATTGTCACAGTCTCACAGAACTTGCGTTGTGCCTTGACACCCTTACACCTGTTCCCACCAACCCTGTCTTAATTCTTCGCTCCCTGCGCTATAGCACTCATGCACCAGACCAGAGTACATCTCAACCGCCCTCAAATGTGGGGCATAATTTCGCTTGCCTCTCTTCATTCACTTTTGGGTTCCGATGCAGCACTGTCGAAGAATCTGATGCTGTCGCCGTAGAATTTAGCACGCTCATTAATATTTGGTTGATCGATGGGTCCCGCAGAACCGACCTCAAAGAGGTTGGGTTTTACATATCTGACCAGGAATTGGACAACAAGCCGGGTCATCTGGCTGTTTTCATGAGGCTTAGGCAACGATTGCACAAGTGGATAGCACGGCGCAATGCTCACTCAGATAAGGCTTTGAATTTGACTACACACTTGATAACGGGAAGCACATCCGTTGGGAGTCTCTCTGTACGTGGTATTTTGTAGTTCGAAGAAATATTATCCTCGCTCGTACGTGCAAGACTCTTCGAGGTAGAAGATATTTTTCCCTACTAGAATTGATAAACTGGAGATTGACAATAAAAAATAGAAAATGCATTACATAAATCTCTTATGGCGGGACCAACGTTTCATTGGCTGTCTCATCAAAGTGATGCCCAGTATTGCAGCGATGACATCCCTGGTGGGGTAATTCCACAACGCAAACCAGAGAAACCTTCTTGGACGTTTACATTTTGGCTACCCCTGAGGCGATACTTGCAGGCCTCATTCCGCTAATCAGAAACTGCTCTAATTTGCAGAAAATCATCATGCCCATCCACGCCGCGTCCTTCCCTCTCACCCTCCTCCGGCCTGGCGACGGCAGTACGTCCGTCAAAAACCATCGATTTTTTTGTGCTCTACTTTCGACAGCATCCGCAGTCTTTGGCAGTCTTTCCATGATGTTCCCTCATTTGCGGGAGCTGGATCGCTCTGAAGGGAGTGAGGACCAGTACACCCGGCCGCGTATCATGGATCTCTTCACCTCGAGCTCCACATAAAGTCATATTATACATAAGTACTGTAGGACGACACATAACCTCATTTTCGCCTCGCTTCACACCAGCAAATGAACTTGAACATGATCATATTGGCACCCGCCGCGAAGTAATCGAGGCGGTCCACCGAGTCGGACTTCACCTACGCTCCCATTTGTACCCTCATGACAGGCTGCTCACTGACACAGTCCCTTCCGCCTCGTTTACCATTTTGTAGTGTAGATAGTGATACTTGTCGATCCAAGTGACCATTATGAGCACGCACGGATGCTGATCTACTGCCTTAGATAGCATAGTTCTCCTTGGAGGATTTGAATACCGAACCAGGACTATCCATATGTAATAGTAATACTACTTTCCAGGTTTCTCAAAAATATCGATTCCTCTCCATTTTCAATTGACAACTACTCTATACATATTGCTGATAGTTCAAAGCTCACAAATTCGTGTCTTGGTTTAAATCTACAACGGTTTGTGGATTTTGCGCCCCACCATCATGATCTGGCTACCTGCATCTTTCGGATGCGTCCCTAGCATACAACAAGTAAGTAAGCCGGATTGGTGGTGCGCTTGACACGAGTTCGCCCAGAGGTTCCCCTAATCTCCGTTAGCGCTGCAATTTTCCTCAATGGGTCTAGCATCTAGCACCATAAGGGCCACTTAACTCCTTTATCCGGTACCCCTCAAGGTACGCCGCGAAGCCCACCATTCAACCCAAGAGGTGTGCCCGATTCGAAACCCTGACATTGTGACCTCCTGCCATATTAGGAACACCCCCGTGCGAAACTACGA
>JABCKI010006165.1:0-12342 GCA_018282025.1 Sphagnurus paluster
GTTGCCATCGGCCGTCGGCCGTTATCGCATTCGCAGCGTCGTTCCCATCAGATCTCCGTTGACGTTCATCTTCATAAATCCCTTATTTGTCCCCGACTATAACAACAATCGTCTGGCTGGTCAGTACCACCACAACACCCAGACCAACCAAGTCATAAACGCTATCAGACGTCCCGCCTTGAATTGACGTTCCTTTACAAAGCAAGGGACCCACCAGTTTCTTTTCCAATTTTCTTTTGCCATAAAAATAAAACACCTTTCCCAACCACTCATCCAACCCTTCCGAGAGAGACATCGTTCGTAATTGATAAACCGGCATCCTCCTTTTCCCTACACAGTTCAGTCATTCTTGAAACCCCACTGCACGCCACTTATCGAAGTCCGAATCCAAGAGGCTTATTAACGTTCCATCACTCGCAATAAACGTACTGGCTTATACTTATCCTCTTTTCAACACCGAATTTAGAACAATCTTCTACTTTTGGTGAGTTCTTCGTTCAGACCGGTTTTAATATACTTATCCTTTCATCAAGGTCCCAGCCATTGCTCGCTGCCCCAACCTCCAAGATCTCGCTCAACCACTGGTTTCCACTCTGCCATAGCCTATCACCGAACTCAGCATCGTACACCAATATACCTATATTGAAATTGCGCAGGTTTGCCCAAACTTTCTCAAGGCCTCTTTCTGATGCTGATGCTTCCTCTATCGTAGGTCACCTTTTGACTTTTGCATCAAGAAGTCAACAAAAATTCACCCAACAACATCCATGCGATCGGCCTCTCTCAAAACCTTGCAAGACCCTATATTCTCCTCATAGCCCCGGCAATTCGATCCTTCCCACCTCTCAAGCCGCCATCACGGGGCGAGACGACTTATCAAGGCCTACCTCACCTACGTACAGTTAATACCCATCAATCTCGACCTCCCCTTCTACGCCAATTAGCTCCCACCAATTACTCAAAAACCAATATGCTTATCCTTCCAGTCGCCATCGCCTTCAGGCAACGTAGTGACTTACGATTGCCCTCCTTTCAAAATTCCCAACCCTTTCACTTTGGCCTCTCATGGGGCCTCTGGCGACCCATATCATTTCCTAATCAACCGAATCATTGTCTCCAGCCTTCAGTCTCAGAAGCGAGCAATCTACTCTACTAGTTTATTTTCAACCATTCCTATCATTCAAGACGATCCCTCAAACACAGGACCTCTCAGTCAGCCAAAAAATCATTTCACAACCCCTAATCCATCTTCGCGAGACTAAGAGATCTCGCCTCTCTCACATGGCTGCTCTCGAGATATCACATAGGTTCCGTCCCACGCTGCCTGTCAAGATCAGTACTGCACATGAAGATGCTTACTTTGAACAATCACTGGTTTGTGCCCGCACTTTGTTTACATCGCCCCCTGGTGTTGATCTTTATCTTTCTTCTATTATAGCACCCCATGCCCTACGACAGCCAATTAAAAACTCCCTCCTCAGCCAAGCTTGTCCATACGATGGGCTCCCTTCTCCTTGTAGACCATCGCCACCTCTCGCCTACCATGGTCAATTGCTCAATACCCAAGGAACACGACCTCGGGTTCTCCGTCAACACGTCACCCATCGATCAGCGCCTTGCAAATATAAAACCTATCACGCTTCTAGTCTTCACTATCGCCCTCAGTCAGCTTCAGCCCGATACCCTTACATTGGATACATTATGCTAAGTATACTTTGTCTATCACGCTGTCTATGCTGGCTTCTTTTACGGCAACTTGCATCACACAATGACTGCCTAGACGCATCCCTTGACATCTCCAGTTTGCTCCAATTCTTCCATCCTTATAGCGTACGACACTTCTTTCATGGAAGTTTGCGCTACTACGCGAAAATTCAAAGCTTGAACATTTAAGCGTTTACCTGCATTATCCCGGTCCACAATGGCTTGGACGTCGGTCTTGCAAGATTTTCTTGAAAACTAATGACCTGCTGCCGCACTCCTGGATTGACACCTTCTGGCACTGGGTGACAACATGTTAACACGATCGTTACACCTAGGAAATCGCCAACCGAGTGCGATTCAGCATGCATCACCTTCCGCGACTACGGGGTCCGCCTTATTTATGTCGAAACCTAAATTTATCTGCATTCTTGACTTGTTCATCAATGGTCTCGAAAGACGAAGAACTGCCGTTAGCGGTAGTGCTTAACTATCACAGACACCCAGTAATTCCGCTTCACCACCGAAATGGACCCGTCACCTGTCAACTCCCAACAGAAGCCACAATCTACCTGCACTAACTAACACCTTTCAACAATCTCCATCAACTAGCCCTTCGTCGTATGCATCTTCACAGATCAGACCTCCTTGGCCGGAATCCCCACTTGAAACACCTCGGCGTTCCTGACTCGGCTATTCTCTCGGACGGGTTCATGAATACCCATACTGTATCCTCTGAATCAACGACTTTCGACACATGCGGATCGCAAAATCGCTACACATTAGACGCACGTCCTTCCCGTCCCTTTTCTGTGCCTGCCTAGATCTCCTGGATGAACGAAATCGGATTTACAATATGGCCCTGGGACATCATAACCTTTGATTGTTGTCCGGACTATGAATGACTGTATGTATCTCACAAGTGGTGGACTGGAATGATTTTCTGATTTGCTTCTCGTAAATACTCCCATAGAAGAAACCTACACCCTGACCTTATTTTGATGACCAATTTCTCTCCGTCATAAAGAAACTAGGGCTCCCTAATATTACGACCATTCGACCACCTCTCCCAGCCCGGATTTTGAGCAGGGAAACTCTGGCTGGAGTATACCGATTCTTTCGCGGGAAATACAAACAGCCGTTGAACATGGACAGTACAGTCAGCGCTTCGGCCAGGGCAAGGTCGGGGGCAAACTACGACTTGCCGTAACTTGTCTTCTACGCTCTTTTTAGAAGCCACGTCAGCTCTCCTCGTGTATAGTTATTTCTTCGCCGCTTTTCTCCTCAGGAACTCTCAGTACTCTCAGTACCTCGGGCGAGATCTTTCAATTGTCAAACCGAGATTGTTTCAGCCATATCACTGCATCCATCTTCGAAGTCCCGGCTCTGCTGTACGAACCCGATTGGGTGTCCCATTCCAGAAGATGCAATCGATTCAAACAATGATAATGATCCAAGTGGGCCATGCAGTGGAGAGCACATCCCTTGTGACGTCACCGGATCTGGCTTCAGAGTTTAAACCCACAACGTGTACCCTATCCTTTACATTTACCCCATGCAGGTTACCTCATCAGGACCATTAGTGAACCGAAGTCCTGAGGTATTTCTCGAGTCTTCTGAATATCTTGGGCATCGAGTCATATCTAAAGAGAGTTTTAATGATACTATGCGGTAACATCCAAGAGAAATATTATATTTCCTCACCTCACGCTTGAAGATCAGCTTTCGAATAACTGGACATGGACTATGATCAGCGTATCAGCTTCTGCAACTTCCTGGACAAACAAAATCTTCAACACTACTTGATCGATACAATCCTGTTCTGCAACGCGGAACCTAGATTATGCACTATCCGTTCAACTTCCCACCACGCATCCCCAGTGTATGGAGTTGCCGCAATAGTCACATATCGCTCGCTATCAAACAAAGTATTCGTCTTAAGATTGCTATTAGACTCCACAGTGATTACAGGCCAGAATCACTTCAGCCCAGCTATCCCGACGACCACAGATCCGCTCCACGAGCCCATTTTCTTGGCTGCTTCGACACAGGCGTACATTTGAAATCCTTTCTTCATTTTCCCCTTTGCATAATGAAAGTTAGCCAAGGTTGACTCTGCACCGATCTGACTCAACACAGCTACGCTGCTTCGACAGTGCATAGCATACTTACTCATCCTTACTAATACTCATCCCTATCAATTCGAAGATGGCTATACATATTTTCACACCGTACTTCACATACTCCGGAGATGTTCGCAAGACCGGGGTACATTTCTCACCGATTTGAGGCACACCAAATACCTCGCGCCACAAAGACCAAGTGCATCGACGGTTCTCGTGCATAGCATAAACTGTCTGACCGTGACATTGACGTGTCTCTCATACAAGATATTTTATTTTCCTGCGCATGGGCAATCACTCTCACGAAGTTGGCGTGAAGCACGGCGCTCCATCTTGATCCCAATACCTGGCAATTTTGGTAGCGCCTTACCACCGGCGGGGCTAGGCAATTTTATTACATTGAGGTGCCTCGCGTGGGTTAATGCAAGTATGTAACTCTATTGATCTTTTTGTGAATCTATATTCATTCAAAATATGTAAGATCCGACATAGACATCGGTTGTTATCTCCACTCTTTGACTTGGTGATTCGTTGGCAATATCTCTGGTTAATATGTACACCCTCAGTTTAGCAGTGGTGATATATGATATTTGCAGGCTAATGTGAGAGGACTGACGACACGAAAGCGTTGATGCGCACGCGGACGCCTACACGGATATCAATTTGCGTTCCCCCACACCCGGAACCTTGGAGACAATCCCCATTTGTTACATCATACTGTAGAACCTCCCCACACTCATATGTGGGTGTCTCATTGTTCATGATCAAGCATATGGTATACGACCCTATGATCACTATGGTGTATTTGACTGATCTCTTGGTCAGGGTCAAATTAGTTGGGAAGATAACGCCACGCAAACACCATTAATCCTTGTTAATAACCAGTCACCAGATAATTTGCTTAGACGAAATAGAAGCAGAAAAAATCTTGAAATCCATTAAAATCATGCATGAATCGTAACACTGGGGAGTAGTTTACAATATGGAGCCGTATGACTGCGTGTAAACTATCTGCCATAGCCATCATTGCTTGTCGATAAATATAATTGAAAGAGATAACAGCCGTGGAACCCGAGGGAGCAAAAAGGCGTTAGACCTTCTCTTCCGAGTGAATGTCCTGGTGGACCTCCTTTTCTGAGGGCAGGTTGCCATCTGCCATGAGGCGGCGGCGGTATTCGTGCGACTTGGCTGGAATGGTGTGTTGGTACATGAGATCGATCTGCTCAAGCGACAGTCCCTTGGTCTGTGGGGCGGAGTATCAATCAGCAGGGCCGCGGAGTAAACGAAGCGGCGGGTACGTACCTCGGGAATGCAGAAGTAGGTGAAGATGATGCAGCAGAAGCAGGTGGTACCCCAGATGAAGAACACCTTGGCCTCAAGGCCAGCGGATCCGGCCTTCTTGTTGACGAGGTAGGGGGTGGCATAACCAATACCGAAGTTCCAGAGCCTGTAAGAGGTTAAGTAAATGATGAAAATGTGAAACGCAAAGTGACTCACCAGTTGCTGGCAGTGGACATCGACATGGCCTTGGCACGGATTTGTAGGGGGAAGATTTCACCAGTAATGACCCAAGCGATGGGGCCCCAGGTTGAGGCGAAGAAGGCCTATTGTGATGGGTCGGTTATTGAGCAATAATTAAGAAAGAAATGACGAACGATGTAAATGCAGACGAAGGCGATGAGGACCTTTTGACCGGCAAGATTCTGGACGGAGATAGTGACACCAACAATGGCGACGATGTACTCGCAGAGGCACATGCCAATAGCGCCGACGAGGAGGAGACGACGACGACCAAACCGCTCGACACCCCACATTCCAGGGAGGGTCATGAACACATTAACAATGTTGGTAGCAATCGAAATGAGGAAGGGGTCGCTGATACCGGAGTTCTTGAAGAAGGTTGTGCCGTAGTAGAAGATGAAGTTGATACCTGTGAGTTGTTGCCACGCCTGGATGAAGATACCGGTCAAGGTACGGAGGGCGATCCTGTTCTTGGTGAACTTAAAGCAGTCGGCATATGAACTTTCACCAAGAGCCATCTCAGCCTCAAGATTGCTGCGAATTTCGTCAAGCTCAGCCTCAGTCTCGGCATCGGTGGGGCGGTAGCCTGTAAGTCTGCTGAGGGAAGCGGCAGCATCCGCATCACGGCCACGCTTGATGAGCCAACGAGGAGACTAAAAGAATGATTAGTGCAACCCAGATCGGCTTTGCGCAAGGGATGGCGTACTTCAGGGAGGAGAGACATGCCACCAGCTAGGATCGCCGCCCACGCGAACTGGATAGCAATGGGAATACGGAATGAAGAGTGGTCATCACGGTACTGAGTGGAGTTGTTCACGACGGCAGCGATGAGGAGACCAATAGTGATAGCCCATTGATAAGAAGATACAACGGCACCACGGATCCATTTCGGGGAGCTGATAGGAAATTAATCGATCAGAGAGTCTAACAAATGTAAGCAAAACGCACCATTCCGACATGTACATGGGTACTAAACAGGAGACAAGACCAACACCGAGACCTGCAAACACACGACCGACGACGAAGAGGGGAACCGCTGTTGCTGCGGTTTGCATAGCGACACCTGCCGAGAAGACAAGGCAGGCAAAAACGATACCCTGATGGTCCATTAGAAAAAATAGAGAACACAAGTTCAACCTCTCATACCCATTTCCTGCCCATGTAGTCTGAAAAGATAATGAGAAAAGCGGCTATGAATCTGCAAGGAAGATTGCGTACCAGCAGCAGGGGCACCTAGGAGGGCACCAAAGAAAGTACCCGCGGATAGGATCGAGACGATGAGCGACTCGTTGGACGTGGAGATGGCGTATCCCGTTCCAGAAGGATAGCCGAATGTCCTCAACCAATCCTTCATCTCCTTCACACCACTGATAACACCGGTGTCATAACCAAATAGAATACCACCGAACGCGCTGAACGCTGTAGAAGATGGGTATCAGCGAGAGAAAAAGTTGAACACGAAAAACACTGCCTACCTGTCATGGCAATGCCAGCAAACTTGTTCTAGACGACGAGGGAGTGGGATTAGAGAAGGATGGACGCGACGAGCAAGGAAGAAAGTACCTTGGGGACATTGCCACCAACGCCGCCACCTGTTGCAATCGCTCCTCCGGGCATTTTAAAGGTAGGATGCAGGTACTTGGGGAAGATGGAGAGTACGAGGCGGTCGAACTTTGGGAAAGGCAGTAGAGCGCATTTTATACCTTGAGAACCATGTGAAGAGCCAAACGCGCCAAAGCCCAAGGCCAAAACGATCGCCGATTGGATCTGATCCGATTTGTCATCTGCCAAATTCGTTGTTGATCATATCCAAGCTTGTTACCGCTTTCAAGCGTGATCTCCGAGCCCCGGAAAACAGCCAAGTCGAGTTTGCAAATCTGGGGATGGGGAGGAAGAAAAATAATAGAGGGGCTGCCGTAAAGCGTGCGGGGTATGGCAGTACCTACGGTGGGATATGTTGATGCGGATAATTCGTTATCCTTCAATGTATCCCGTCAAACTCGTCGGAGCGCGGGAAGTCAACTGCACCCTGGCTCTGCTCCACGAAAGGGTAGCCAGAGAAAAGAAGTCCCTCCCATGGTAGGCTCAGGGCAGGAAATTTTCATTTCTGATCAGCATGGAGGTGGGGACAGCTGGGGCGCCGCGGGCGAGACCGATCGCGATATTTGTCTCTTCGTGCAAATAGACTCGTCGGCTAACCACATGGGTAGTCTGTTTCGTGGATTTAACCCGACCCAAATAATTGCCTTTAACGGGCACAGACCTTCATCGATGACTATGTGTCTGAATTCGGAGGTATAGGTCCTGGATGTCGCATGTACCGCACATTACTGCTTGTGTGGCACTATCCGATGTCAAGGAGGAGTGATTTCGTCCCATATAATTTTCGGCCGGTCTTGCCAAAAAATCGACGAGACCTACAAAGGCGGACATCAGTGTGGGAGGATGTATTGGTGCCTGGCGGGCCCCACATGGAACACACCAGTCATGTGAATGAAAATATGGTAATGAGTTGACAACATCTTCGGTGACGGCGGCCTCTGCGTCAACACTGGGGAAGTATGGGGCGCACAGAACATCACAAATGACTTTCTGAGCTTCTATGTTCCTGCTCCAGTAGCGCAGTCATTTGGTTATCCCAACGAAGGTATCATGTGAAGGGTTGATGATAACGGCTCGACTGCAATTCTGATGTAACGGTTAAATTTGTCCCATCAACCTCAACGGGAACTGTTCTTGGATTAAACTGATGTCACCTCCCAACGGGGAGGCCAAGAGTAGTTGATCGATGTCTGTTTTGATTTTAGAAACAGCCGAGCTTCGGTGCAAATTTAGATCCATCACAGTCGCATCACCTGTTCGAAGCCATGCCCATTCGTACGGTGGAAACGTCCGGGTTTCTGTAGCAGAAATCCTTTCCCGCATAAACACGAGTTTATTTTGGAATATGTGGCGGAGAAATTTTTACAATACCCGCTGACACCAAAGACCTTGAGACGGCCTCCGCAACGTTTTCGACCAAGCCATCGGTCTCGAAAATCCGAACAGTGGAGCCAGGATGATTTTGACTCGTAAGCGCCGCATGGTGGGTTGTATGTGGTGTGGTGGCTACGGCGGCGTATCAATAGCCAGCCGGGCAGGTATACTCTTGAAGTGACAGTCGTTTGTCTGCCGGTATGCCCATGAGCAAAAATATGAGAGGCCATGTCAGGAGCACGGAATGATGAGCATGGGCGTACCTTGGAGTAAGGCATGACAGCCGAGAGGACACTACACCATCTGGACTCATCTAGGGCTGCGCAAGGGGGCGGGTGCATCAATAGGTGTATAGATGCGGTTTGAATGTCGGGTTTCGATGCGACGCCTGGTCCCAGAATTGGCAACAATTGGGGTGCGAGCGAAAATCAAGCTAGCTGCGAGGGTACCCAATAGGGCATTTAAATGGCAAAATATACATGGGGAAACACTAAACGAGCGCCAGAGAGCAACGGGAGGATCCAACGGACCGGCGGCATATTTTGTTCCTTCTCTCGCCCGTTTATACGCCTATTCGTCTGTTTCATGGAACGGATCTTGTCCACCAGTGAAACGCAGGCCCAGGGCTTCGCATCACAATAGGATCACTGAACGGATCACGAGAGATCTGAGTCCGCGACAGTAGAGAGTAAGAAGCCGTCGGAAAGTCAACGTCATGGAGAGGGGAAGGAGATAATTTCTGAAAGCGTAGACGAGGGCCTGGGGTTGGAAAGAAGCGCAAAATAACCCAGTCGATGATGCGGACCCGGAATGTGTATCCGTTGTGAACACCATGTCCAAAAATGGTGAGGGTGGGGCCGGTGGGCTATAAAGAACCATGATTGGACAGAAAGTGTCAATCTCGCGGCGTAGTCTTCCTGGGCCCTGGGTAACTCTAGGGATGCGGGAAAAGATATAGTGATAGGCTTGGCAGGATTAAAGTGGCGTCCTTCGGTGAACGTTACAGTATATAGTCACGAAGGTTCCTCATAGACCATCCGAGCGACATTAAATCTTCGCCGTCTATATGTAACGAGATGAATAATATAATGAAAGACTGGTATAAGGTTGAAATTATTTTTTTATACCACGGGGATGATCTAGAACATACCGTGTGCCATACGTCAAATCCTTAATTTTAGAGCAGTGCGGGATAGAATTGGACGCGACACCTAACCACCAGGATGCTTTAGAAATATTAAGGCGATCAAATATGCGTTCGGAGGCCAAATGACGCGTTACATTATGTTGCCAATCACCCAAGGCCACATTAGATATCACTGTCGCCCTCTCCTCCACCAAAAAGACACGTGATATCGTTGGTCTGACTGAGGGAGACTACCAAGGCCACTGAATTGTTTAGTGTTGACCACATATTGAATTTTCATCCATGAATCACAGAAAACTAGTAATATGCAGCCGAAGTTCCTGACAGATAAAATAAAGTCCGTTTGAGCACAGAGTTTTGGAGTCCGAAGAAGACTAGGGAGAGATGGCAGTAAAAAGATAGACTCTGACAGAGTGATAGACTCGTGACCACTCTCTTTGGGCCTGCCGGTGTGTTTTCCTGGTGGGCGGCCGTAGCAGTGCTGGCTCCGAACCTATAAGCCTAGTCGAACTGTCGGATTGAAAATGTGTCTTGAGCGCACGTGGTCATTCTACTGAGGAAATATCGGAGGATCAACTGGAACAAACAATCGACTTTTCCACCGCACACACGGACCCGATGGGACAGACAGCCTCTCTACCCACTCCTCCAACGCAGGTTACAGCGCCACCCTCAGCATGCCCAGTGCCTCACCAAAAAATCGGGACATCGGAAGCAACCTGTCCAGTAACGCATGACGCACCTGCAAAGCCAGCCCAATGTCCGATTGACCACGAAGGTCTTAACCCACTCAACCAGATGCCTCAACTGGCTCAGGCACCTGCTCCAAACCAAAAAGTACATCTACCAACCGAGCGAACAGAGTCCTCAATCCCTCGCGACCAGTCAGCAAAATGGGACTATCCGTCACCACAGCAGTTTTACAATGCCCTTGTACGCAAGGGCTGGGAGACACCTGAGGAACATGTGGAGACGATGGTGGAGATTCACAACTTCTTGAACGAGCGCGCATGGCTGGAAGTTATCAAATGGGAGAAAAGGCAATACCAGTGAGTTCTAAGCGTTCCATCCTAGAACATAATCCTAAATGTCTTGACTTAGACACGACGACCTCCAGCTTGCACGATTCAAAGGCCGTCCAGGGGAGATGTCTCCCAAGGCGCGATTCTGGATGTTTGCTGGCTGGTTACTTCCCTCTCGATTCAAGTGCGTAACTTGAATTCATATTTACACTACATTGTTAATATTACTTTAGTTCTGAAGCGCCATTCGACCGTCACGACTGGATAGTGCGACGCCCACAAACTGGGGAAGAAGTTCGCTACGTCATCGACTACTACTCCGCCCCTCCGGAACCAGATGGCTCGCCTGTATTCTCACTCGATGTGCGGCCAGCTCTTGACAGTGTCAGCAGCGTGAAAGAACGTATTGCTGTTGCCACCGAAGAGGCCTGGGCGAACTTTCGACACGATCAAAAGCCAGACCACACTGTTCGGGAGCCCAAGTAGTGCCCCCTTTATTTCACATTACTAGAGGCTAGAGACCCACCACACTCTTTATTCCCTATAATTTGTCAATTCAGTACTATACATAATTAACATGCATTTTATTAGCCTTCCACGTATTGCCAGTCTTTTACTTGGCTGTAAATTCTTTAGGTGAGAACCAAATTTCTTTTCTAGGCTCCGAAAGGTAACATGACCTCCGGGAGGAAGACGACCTAGTCGTCGGGATAATTCCGGGCCCGCGGTCGTTCAGTAATTGGACCTCCCCGCGTAACAATAACAATAACATTGTTAGGTACAGTTAGAAAGGTGAAACACGCAAAACCCAGATCACCTTAGTCATCTACGGGTCATCGGAGGTGCAAATGACTAGATGGTAACCCAGGTTGGCTAAGCATCGAGGCGCAAAGAGCCTCGGTGTCGACGCAGTGCCTAAACATTTCAACTTGAACTCCTGGAGTCGTCCTCGGGTCACTCAGTCCTCGGACTCCGGAACATTGAATTTGATAAAGTTTAAATCGTTGTCCTCGATCGCGATCGTCTGGAGATGCCACCAACTTGAGATCGGATCCATGATTACAAAAAAAAAAAAAAAAAAAAAAAAAAAATCAGTGGAGTGGGGTTGGTGCTTGTGGGCTTATTGAGGTAACTCCTGTTGTCACTTTCTGGGGACTCCACAACCACCCCTAGGCGCGATGTCGCCGAATGTCACATTTTTCTTGGCTCCCAAGCGGTCACTGTAGACCCTAGAACGGGTTTTTTTTCCTAGGCAGAAACAGGTTCGAATAATCAGTTTACCTGGCGATAAGAAACAGTGGACCTGGTGCTACCGGGTTATGAATAACGGGTTAATACCGAGTAATAGTGACACGTTATGTGAATCACTTCCCTAGGTAGATTTTGTGAAATATCGTGTGGTTTTTTCAACCCGTTTACATAGTCATTATAGAACAGGTTTCTTCTACCTGTTTAACAGGGAAAATATGATTGGCTCACCAGATGCATTTAGCTTGGTTTTTGGGTCATATTTTCCCAGGTGAATGAGAGATTTTAACCAGAAATGTCAGAAAAAGAGGGGAATAAAATGCTCGATATATTGGCCGGCGCTGGCACATGTATACGGTTGCTAGTAGATAAATGGTAGTACTTATTGCGAACTATCAAATATCACTAGGGCTGGGCACCGTACCGTCGACGGTATACGGCCGTCTTGGTACGGATGGCATACGGTACGGATACCAGCCGTACCGTACCGTATAAGCAAAAAATTTCATGAGCTGACGGGACGGGACGGTTTGGCGAACGGCCGTGAGCCGTATAAAAACGGTACGGTCAATATAAAAAGAGGAGATGTGCTTTATTTATTGGT
>JABCKI010006166.1:0-12459 GCA_018282025.1 Sphagnurus paluster
GCGCCGCCGGCTAACCAACGACTTCGACTTCGCATAGCCGCCCTTACCAAACATAGAAGGGCGCGACTTACTACACCGACGACAACCGTTCTCCATGGCGCGCGCATACGGCGCACCCCAATTTCCAGCAAAGATACAAGGGCGCCTTTCTTTACCTTTCATACAGTCTTCAAAAGTCTTTACTCAGTATTTAAACCTCATGTAAATATTACTATAGAGGGAGAATCGATCCCCCAAGTTATCCCCTACCTTTCTCATCTCAAAAACCTCGAACTCGTCGTCTCTCCCATCGAAGCCGTGAGACCAGTCCCAAGCCACCTCACCCCTCGGTGCGTATCTCGTCGCTTCGTCCTTTGTCTTGTCCCCGGCTCGCTGCAGTAGCGGCCGGTTCCTCAGTCTCGTAGCTCTTGGGTGGTGCCAAAGGCATCTGAACCCATCGCTTAACTTCGTTTCGCAAACCCGACGCCATGTTGGTACACCGGTGCAGTGCCGGTGTCTTCGTACTTCGTATCTTGTCCGGCTAGTGCAGTGCTAGCTTAGTAGACCGCTACTAACCCCTCGGCGCCGTGCCGAAACCATATCCTTTAGCTTCTAGCCCTCCCTACTCATATTTCGCCTCCCGGCCTCTCCCGGCCTCGTACCATATTCGCAGGCCGTCTCGGCCTCCTCTAACCACTTCACTCCTCACTCTAGACCGCTAACTCAGCTGGTAATTCCGAGATATCCGTAACTCCTACAAGATCTAGGTAGTTAGCAAGTGCATCGAGATGCGTAACTTGATAATAAGGCATCCAAGTCACATCACCTGAGCGCCATTGGACCTGAAATATTGTGTCTTGGCGCGATCCAGTATGGCCAATGAATGAATCCACGGCCCATTCACCTTCTGAGTTGTCTTGATTCCCGAGTTGCATATCCAGGCGTCCAGGGAAAAGTCTGTCATTGTTCGGGACATGTACTTGTAACAAAGACACGTGATACGCGTCGTGAACACCTCGCTGTTTGAGATGAGAAGGTAGATCTATCTGAAAAGATTGATTACCATAATCTTTGAGAATACAATACGGACCTATAAATTTAGGTATGAGTTTCCTCGCAAACCCTTTTGGAAAGGTAATGTTTTTGGTAGACACGTAGACAAGATCGTTCTCCTCGAAAGGACAGAGTCGGCATTTGCGATTCGCGTCTCGTGTTTGCTTGACTCGTGCGGCTAAAATGCTATCGTGGGCTTGAATAAGCGCTAGCTTCCGTTGAAGTGCAAAGTTGCGCACACCGGGGTATTCATCCTGTCCTGCAGATGTCCAGATCATCGGACGGGGCATGCGGCCGTTGAGGTAGAATGGTGCGTACTCAGTACTTTCAGACCTAGCCGAGTTAATCGCGAACTCGATTGATGGGAGTTTCGCTACCCAGTCCTTCTGGGTCGAGTTGATGCATTGACGGAGCATCTGCATGATAGTGCGATTTGCTCGCTCAGTTGAACCATCCGTTTGCAGATGATAAGCGCTCAACATCTTCAATTGAGTGCCGACAAGCTAGTGCAAGTGCCGCCAAAAGACACTAGTAAAGAGTACGTTGCGATCACTAATGATTGCTTTTGGAAGTCCATGTAGTTTGTAGACTGATTCAAACATTAACTCAGCTACTTGCCAAGCGTTATAGTTAGTACGACTGGGAATTAAGTGCACCATTGCAGTAAGTAAGTCAATCACTACAGTAATTGAATCAAATGTACCATCCCGATTACTTGACTCAGGTAGTGGTCCGACGAAGTCAATTCCGATCGATTCCCAAGGCTGTGAGGGAATAGGTAATGGGTTTAGTAACCCATAGGGTTTTTGATTACTAGGCTTACTTTGTTTACAAGTCTGACACGTCTCACAATAGACCCTGGTATCATTAACTAAGTCTTTCCACCAGACTTGGTCCCGAAGATAATCAACGGTCTTATTTGCTCCAAGGTGAGCTAGTATGGAGTGTGCTTCTGATATCACAATTTCTCTAATGCTTCACCCGTTGACTAGTACACAGGGAATACAAAGAAGCTTATGTCCGTTAAGATTAATGTGCATCAATCCTTCTTTAACTTCGAAGTTTTTGTAGTCTTTTGGCTTTTCCATTACAATTTTAAAGAATGGATCTTCTTTATATTTATTTCTAATGGAGCCGAGTAGGTCAATACCCTCTCGCCCTCCAGACACGACTTCAGTTAGTGAGGCTTCATCCAGTGCGTCGAGCACTGCCTTATCCGGTAATGTGTCATCATTTTCTTGATCGGGCACTGTGCTAAGATTAACTTTGTTGACGTTATCTCCCACAGCTGTGAGAGCTGTCTCCTGGGCGCTTTCTTTGTTTAGGTCATGTTGAGTTGACTGTTTAGCACCACTCTCACCCTCCTTTCGTTCTCTCGGTCCCCGAAGAACGAAATGGTTTTTCATTCGTGCCGCAAACTCTCTCGACGTCTCAGGCCGACCAGTCTCTGGGCCAAGCACAATCTTACGAGCACGCGGCTTACGCAGTTGCTTTCCTTCGGCGCCCCTGAGCAAGGGCATGGTAATTCCATGAGCACTTAGATGCTCGTTCCCTTCATTGTGAAGGGTGTATTCGGCAGGTGAGCGCACAGTTCCTGGTGCCTCGTTCGAATAGATGCGCGATAACGCATCTGCTAACACATTCTCTGATCCAGGAATGTAAACTATTTCAAAATTGAACTCGCTAATCTTCTCGACCCAGTGCGCTTGCCTCCCCGACAAGTTTTTCTGATTGAGAAGATGTATCAGACCCTTATGGTCCGTTACCCATTGACAGTGGGCTCCCTGCAGTATGTCGCGATGTCTTAGCATTGTTTCGACGCCGGCTAACATCTCTATTTCATGTACAGCATAGTTTTGCTGTGCAGAATTTAATTTTGCAGAGTAAAATACGGATACTTTCGCGGTTTTCCAGTTTTTTCCTTGACTAACCAACCCAGATATCCCCGTGGCGCAACCGTCTGTTATCATGAAGATCTGTGCATGTCCAGGTGAGTAATCAAGCGGGACTCGACTGTGATCGCGTCCACAACTGACTATTGATTTTATTTCCTCGAAAGCACACTGCTCTGTATACCCCCAATGAAATGGCACTGCGTCACCGGTGATCGCTGTCGGCATGCCCATAGGAACATGAACTCCTGCCAGATCATCTGCAAGATACCCCACGGACCCAAGAAACCCACACAGTAAGTTGCGATTTGTTGGTGTTTTCCATGCGATTACTGAATCAACTTTAGCAGGGTCCATACGGATACCTCGATCATCAATGATTTGACCAAGAATCTTCAGTTCTTTACAGAGAAAGTGAAGTTTGTTTTTGCTCAGGTATAGTTTCTCCCTTCGCAAGATATCTATAACTGTTTTAACGTGCCCCACATGTTCTTCTAGCGTGTTTGAGCAAATAATGATGTCATCAAGATACACATCCATCCAACGGCCGATGTACGCTGAAAACAGGTGATTCATCAGAGCCTGATAGGTAGCGGGTGCATTGCAATCCCCAATCTGAATAACATTACTGACCATGTTCCCATCAGGTGTAGTAACGGTAGTATGCACCACATGCTCAGGAACAACACGGATTTGTTCGTACGCATCTTTTCCGTCGAGTAGAGTTCGAAACTGATGACTAGCAGCGCGTCGTAAGATGGCGTTCATATCAGGAAGAGGTGAAGACAACTTTACAGTGTTTTCATTACGCGCACACAAGTCCACAACGGTGCGTAGCTTTGGTTCTTCTCCAGGTTGTTGGGGCTTAGGAATTAGCAGCATAGGGACTGTATTTCCCGCGCTAGTGATCTCCCAGCGGCCTGATCGAAGGTATGCATCCCGTTTTGCGGCCCACTGTGGACGCATTGCCTCAGGACATTGTGACGGCTGCCATGGGTACACAAGGGTCTCATCAACAAGCAGGATAGTGTGGTTGATGGCGCGGAAGGGTGGTAGTGCAGTATCGGCGGCCTCCTGGCAGATAGGTAAGGCATACTCTTCAAGATGCCGCCGAACGTCCTCTAATTGATCATTAAGCACCTCTACCGCGCGTGATGCAATCTGAGTCACCAACTCACCTTCAACTGGTACAGATATCTGACTGCCAATCACAACTGATGCAGGATTTATGGTGAGTGTGACTTTGTGTTGAAAAATCCATGGTGTTCCTAAGATCAGATCATAATTAGATATATTAATTATGTCAAAGTATCTTTCCTCTTTGATTTGTTGATACTGAAACTGGACTTTTGTTCCGGTATTAACTTTAGATCGTGATCCCTGTACCACCAGCTGTAATGGCAAAGGTTTTTCTAGTGTAATTTTCTTCACCTTCAGTTGGTCAGCCAATGTTGTTGACATGAAATTACCCAGTGAGCCAGAATCAATTAGTGCTCGTACCGGCTGCCCATTGACTTTTGCTACTACCACGATGGGTTTCGGAATGACACGCGAGAAGTCTCGGGGTGTTGCTGCATTTCGTTCAATCGCGGCTAAACTGTCATGGGGGACCTGCACCCCGTACAGCCTCAACTCCAGGTTGTTGATATGAGTGTGGTGAATACTTTCAAAAGTATTCAGCAGCTGTTCAATATAATATGCAACTTCGGGATTGTCTGACGGATTTTCTAGTAGATCAAAGAAATAATCTTCATTAGGTAGAGTCTCCTCATTATTTGGAATTGGGTGGTTCCTCATTTCTTCATAGTACCATGAGACGAGATCAAACTTAGGATCACGAAGCACCTCGATTCGAAGATAACAGCGTGTAATGCGTAAGTGATCAATAAAGATGATATGTCTACCGCTATCTGTTTGAAAGATGTGAAATCTTTTGGGCAACTGCACATAGCGCTCATCTCCAGGGTACGTGGCCCCTTCCATAATTTCTTCTGCTAGGTCAAGCCAAACACGCCCCATCTCCAGTGCACGGAGTCTACGGGGGAGTCGATACCTCTGATGGCGATGGCCAGCAGGCATCTGCCTTCGGGCATACCATAATGCGAAGCGAAATGAGGGATCAAACAACTGATCGGACTCTATCAGTGTATCTTTCTGTAATAGTCGGTCAACAATAACATGTGATCAGTGAGTAACACGTCTGATTTTAAATCGGGGAGTGTCTCCGCTAATTGTACTTTCAGGATCTCCAGGTAATGGCGTGGCAGCCTCAAGATTTTTCTCAGCTGCTTCCCCAATTAAATCTCCAATTGCAGATGGTTCAGGTGGCGCGAGCACCAGATCAATGTTGATTAATCCTTGAGCTTCGCGTGCTTTTAGTACACGTTTAGTGTACCATTCTGCCACCTGTAGTTTGGGATTTTGAAGCAATGGGGTGCGTATCCTGGTGATTATGTGCTCGCCATAATCAGTGATCTGATAACATAGATCATCTTTTTCAGTTACTGTAAACTGCTTTCCTTCCGGAGTAGCAAACCGAGCATTCGGCAATAATTTAATGTTATCATTCAGTGCCCAGGTGAGTCCATGAGCTAGGACATCACCCATTTTATAATCTAACCAATTTGTTATTGGCAGATACTCCCAATCAAGGCCTAGGCGTTCCGCTAGCTTTGTAGCATACCATAGAGGTAAGTTAAAGTCTGGATCATTGATTATTTCTCTGCTAATATAGACTGGATAGTCTTCATTTTCGGAATCGGTGATAAAATAGTTTTGATCATCAGATCCTCCGACACAGAAGCGGTGGTCCTCAGGTTCCCCATTCCATGGGTCCCCTGGGTACGGCTGAGCCGCCTGGAGCTGACGCATGGCAATTAAGGCTGTACAGTCACCTAGATCTCGATGCATGTGTTTAAGGCATCATAATTGTGGGTAAGTCTCGAGATCAAATGAAACAGAGCCAACGCCAACACCATATAATTCTTCAGTTGTCGCTGCCAGTTGACGTGATTCTTCGACCCAGTCAAGATCGATACCAATGCTAAAATTGGGTACGCCTGGTGCTTTTCCAGATTTATCTGATTTGACAAATGTACCTTTAGGACATTGTCGTGCAACATGCCCAGCTTCCTTACATTTGAAGCATTTCCCAGCTGCGAGCAGCTTGTTGCGCTCGCGATCGGACATGGTTAGTTTCGGTTTCCATTCAGGTTTTTTATCACCATCTGATTTTTTCTGTCTATTACTCCGATCAGAATGTTGATCATGCCGATTATGATTCCGCTCGCAGTAATTGTAGCGTCCACATGGTTGATCTTCTCGGCGAGCTTGACCTGATGGGTTATTCTGTGGTCGTTTATCATCTTCAGAATTTTTCTTTGGATGACTACGCTTTTCACGTGAGTCCGTTATTCCTTCTGAAATTTCAATGATTTGTGCGGCTTCACAAACTTCTTCCCAGGAGGATATTTCCGGGTTAAGCCGTTCACGCCAGAGTGCTTTCTGGATGTCAGTGCGTAATCCGTGCCACAATTTCATGACGCGTTCTCGTTCATCAATAATTCCAATCATTATGTATAATTCCTCGAGCTCGTATATGTACTCTGTAACAGATTTATCATTTTGGAAGCTACGCCACAGTTTTTCTCGTTGTTTAAGACGGTAGTTGATGGGGAAACAATAATTAAATAACTCCTGGTAAAACTCTTGTAATGTCCATTGAGAAGAGTTTACTGATACTTTCTGTGTGTAGAAATTGTAGGCTTTTCCTTTTAGGTAGTATGACAGCACGAAGGCCTGTCGTTTGGACTTGACTTTTCCATCCCGCACATAGGCTGTTCCTTCAGTGACAGATCGATGGTAGCTACGGGCATCAGCTGTGCCATCATATTTCTTAGGGGGAATAGGTTTCAGGATTGTGCGGTGCGATCGATGGGCTGACCGCTTTCTAGACCGGTGAGTCGATCTGCGGTGTCCGTTTTGAGGAGTAGATGAGCCGCTGCTTATCTCACTTGAACCAGAAGTTGATGAACTACTAGATTCGGAGCTTGAGCTTGACGAGCTAGGATATCTGCCACGATGATGACGTTTTCCAGCCTTTTCGGCTTCTTTCAATGCTTGCCCTAAGTAGCTTCAAGAGGCTACCTGAGCGACGGGATTCAATTCTGGTTTACGGACTGGTACGGCCACCTTCTTCTTCTGAGAACGGCCCTTTGTCAGGTGTGCCACGTGTTGGGCCATCAAGCCTGACATTGGAGTACGGCTATCGCGCTCGTCAGCGCGTGCCTCCTTACGCAGCTTCTTGGCATGTTTCTTACAGTCTCGTTTCTTCGAGCCCTGGTCAGTTTCATCAGCTGAATTCTGCTTCTGAGACTGATAATACAGTAGACTCTGCTTTTGAGCCTCTCCAGTTCTGCCGGATCAATTCCTGCCGCGCCCCAGTTGCGAGGGTCTGCAGCTTTGCCTTTGGACTTGGAGGGTCCCTCCCCACGCGACTCAACAGAGGCCTCGCGGCGTGGGGTTAATTTAGCGTACCTAGATCTGATCTGGGCTTGCTGTTGCAGGGTAAGCTGATTTTCAGCCTCCTTGAGCACTGGATCCTGCCCAGCAGGTTTCAAAAAGGTAACTTTAATTTTACTCTTTTTTGTTAAGATCAAGACTACGAGAGCATCTATTCTGTACAGTGACCCAAGGGTTTGGGTTGTCATCGTGAACGTCAGCGCCAATGCTCGTGATTTCAGACTCCGACGAATCCCCCTTGCTAGTTTTTGCGAGGGAGTAGTGCTCCTCCTCGCTTGCGACCTCCAGGCGTACGCGCGCCCTTTGGTCGGTGTTCACCCTCACCGTCGGCGAGGGGGACCGATCAGCCACGACATCGCTCCAAGAACGCTGCGCGGCTTCACGGCTGGGTGGGCGTCCGACCTCTTCGGCCTCCAGAGCAGAAGCCGCGTTGAGAAGAACTGGGAGCTCACCATTGTTAATGGTCGTGTTCCTACGATGAAGGTTGTACGCGGCCATTGTAGCTGGTAATAAAATTGTTGTTTTGCTGGTTGTTGCTGGATGTGTCGACGAACGAGGTAGTCGGGGATGATCAGTCCACGATGGTCCAGGGGTTGTCAATGACGAGGTTTTAAAAGTTGAGTCTCTTGTTTCTGTCAAAAATATGTGACAATAGCATGACAAGCACGGTATTGGCACATGGTTCAAACGAAACAGACAGGTGTAAAAGATGAATTCTGGGGTTCTAGCTACAAGTAGGGACAGTTTATATAGGTTTCTGGGATGGCCTACAGCCAATAAGGAACGTGGCCATAATCAGTGGGTAAATGGTATCAAGCACAGCGAGATAAGTGGTTTATCTAATCTGAGCACATGGAAAGAAAGATAAGATCAGTAGATAAGTACGAGGTAATCAAGGGAGTGTAGAATATTAGGAGGTAACAGTCACGTTTTTGCTACACTACCGTGGTATATCCAGCAAAGCGTTAAGCGAGGATTAATACAGTTTGGAACGGGCGAATCGGAGCGTGGGCCATTGGTACAATGTTGGACTGCGACCATTGACAATGAAAACCGCAGAGGCGCGGGGACCCAGCCCTAGAATCAGAGGGCATCACTGAACGGTGGAACAGCAGGAAGACGGCCTTCTGCAAGTGCGCCCGCGGCGCGGCGGCATTGCCTGGGATTGAGGCGGGGAGACGCGGTCGTATGCTGAGACGGTTGAGATCAAGAGCAGACCTGAGGGAGATCAGGGACTTGTCCATCATTGCGGATATTCGGAACAGGTCCGCAGTGGTCCGAGTCCGGCCAACCCGGGCCACGAGGGCGGCGGCGAGCATGGCGTGCATACCAACTAGTCAGCCTTGACTCGGACGTCGCCTTCGCTGACACTTAATCAAGATCTGAATTTCAGCAAGGTAAGCATTCAAAATTCCTTGCAATATTGATATTAAGTTTGGTAATGGGAGAAGATTAGGCGACTCATTTATTTTTTAGTGCCGGCTTCTCTCTAGGTTGGTTAGCGAGGTGATCCCGCTTGCCCGCGTCATGCCTCAGATGAGTAGCCTTGATACTAACCTGGCGCGCCTTCTATGGCTGATTCTTTGTGCGACGATGTCTTCACTGGTGTCTTACATTTCCGTGGCAGGTCTACCGGGTTGGGGCTGCCTTGAGCTGGTCGGCCTGTAGCGCGGTATCAACATCTTGACGCTTTGGTTCGTAAACGCCGCGCTTGTAGTCAGTGGAGATATCGCACTGACTGTAGTGAAGCATCAGTCTGACCAAGACCAGCCCGAAGACGCACTGACACTCTAAGCGCGTCGCTTTTTCGAGAACTGACGTGATATCCTCAAACTGGACGCTGGCTGGTTGAGGTCTGATGGCAGAGGGAGGGCTGTATGCGGCTTGGGTGTCACCTACCAGGGTTCGATGACTCGAAGTGGGTGACGCGGTCTCATTCATGAGGCTTGGAGGGCGCAACGATTACCTTCTTTGGGACCACGTCTGACATCAATCTACCCACGGGATACGACGCGGCTTTGGAACTCGTTCTGACGGCGCCACCTGGGAGTGTGTTGCGGGTGCAGGTATACGTGAACGGGTGTGTAATTTCGTTTTGAATGATGTAGTACTGACTAGATTTGACAGCTACGAATACGGAAAGTTTGTGCTGCAAGTTCGGAACCAGATAGCATCCCCCATTCCGCCCAGCACCATGAACATGATGCGCAGATGGAACGTGATCCGCTTCAATCTTTGGTCATGGACTGCAGCGGGCGCAAAGGTGGACTTGAAGTAGAATGTGTTTCTTGGGATGCGGGGTTCGACGTGAAATATGTCGAACAACTGGCGACCATACCCTCCTCCGCCCTCGTCAATGCAAACACGCAGATCAATATCGTGGGGTACGGCGACTCGCAGCCCATATGCTGGTCAGCAAGCTCGTATCCGTTTTCCTCTCACAAGCACTACCTAACTGGTTCATAGAGACATCAAAGTTCATTGGCCAGATCTACGCTGACCCTTCATGCACGTTGTGCCACGCGCTCTGGCTAAACATCGAGAAGCTCGAGGGAACGCCTACAGGCGAAGAACGCCCCTCACATTTCAAGTAGGGGGAATTTGCAAATGCCGTGCAAAGCATCTCACCCATGGGGCAGCTCAAACGCAGATGGGGTTTGATGTGACCCCATACCAGACCAAAAGGAGTCCCGAGTGCGAAAGGAAAAGTTGAAGAGACAATAGCCTGATTTCAAGATGAAAAAGCTGCAATCCTGGGGTCTATAGGGCGCGTTAGTAGAGAGGTAGTGAGAAAGTGGCAAGACGAATGAACTACTCACACCAGAAACACAGAACCTCACCCTGACCATCGCAGCCAAGGCCTTGAGGGAGCTCACCACAGACATCAAACCTCCAGTGATGCCACAGTGCCGCTGCATCACTATCAAGGATTTGGAGGAGGTTGAAAATCATTCAACTCCAGCCCCTGACGTATCCTGCTGCCACAGCAAACCTTTTGATTGGCTCACGACGAGGCACGTGTGAATCAGAGTGCGGCATTTGCTCAACGTTAGAGTTGACAATTGAGTACTGAGTACTGAAAAGTCAGCGGTCTTGGAGTAAGTACTTGAAAAATGTACAGGGCTCGATAATAATTATATCCCTATGCAATTGCGGACACAGCCGCCCTTCAAGTCTTCCACCAGCGCTTGGTGCAGCCACTCTGGTGCCACTACCATCCTCTCAACTAACGGAAGCAACGAACCCATGCGGCAACGCACGCTCACCCAAGCCAGCCGTCCTGACACTCGCGGCCAGTGCGAGCCTCATGATGTATATGACTGATGGTGTCCTATATCACGACAGGTTAGCAAGGGAGGATATATGCATGTAGAAGATGAAGTGGGAGTCAAGAACAACGGAATCGGAAGGTATACACGCCCACGAATCCTAGAAAATGAGCGAGTTGCGGCGAAATCACACCCTGAGAACTAACAAGTAGCTCACTGGAAAGACACCCAGCTACCTGCGCTTGTGGACGGGGTGAAGAGGGCCGAATACTTAAGTCAAAAGCAAAAAACAAATGCATGGCACAGGGGAAACATTGCAGGCATGGAAATCAGGAAGTAAAACAAAAATCGTTACCCACATGAGCATGCCCGCATAGAGCCCAAAGCGCGCCCACGCTTGCATCGCGATCCCGGCTCAGGCGTGTAAATGCACAGCAGGATCAGGTCTAACATGCCATTCGCTGGTGCAGCGTCCTTCTTTGCCTTCCGGATCCTGCGCAACCGCCCAATCAGACCATCAACTTCACAAAAGAGCTCAGCAAACGCACCTCATCATGCCCCCTATCCCACCCTATTCCCCTCCTTACAGCGCCAACTCACCACTCCGCGAGGCCGAGCAAGATGGCCCAACGTACACGCCCAGCACGGACCGCGGGTGCGCGGGGAACCGGCCCTGGAACTAAAGGGCGTCTCTGAACGGGTGGACGTCCACGAAGACCGGTCATGTGCGAGTGCGGGAGGGCGCGGCGGGATCGAGGCAGGGTTGCCTGGGATCGAGGCGGGGAGCCATGGTAGGGTGCAACCCAAATTATCCTGAAGGTGGGTAGGTGGTGTTAAGCTCACTGCTAAAGGATTTGTGAAAATGCGCTCAATGATTGCCTGAAGGTAGGCAGGTAGTGCGGAGCGGTGGCCGTTGTTGGCGATGGCGAGTGAGGAACTTGTGAACAAAAGAAGAGGGACGTGTCCAGATGAGGGCAGCGTTGGAATTCATGGTCGCTGGCAGTCCAAAGCATGGGCGAGATTTGCAGGAGTGGGTCGAATTGGGAGCAGGACCGAAGTGATAAGATCACTGAGGGAGATTTGAAAAGACAAAGGCTGACAGATTGATGCGTGTAAACCCTTTCTCGACTGCTTCTGATCTGGACTTCGATCCTCGATCCTATCCATCAACTTGCCCCCAGCGTTATCCTCCCAACATTTTTGTATGTGTCCTTTATTCCTTCAATAAAATAGTCTTCTACTGATGTTGGCCTAGGTCATGTCTGATTCAGGAGCGCCCCCGCAAATGCCTCGCTTCTTCAAACACCCCAACTCCCACATATACCCACATACGTGCTATGGCGGTGTGGAAGCGCTCTGCCCCCCGTGACTTGACGACACACTCCCCAGCTCCGGGTGCACTGGATACCCCGCCATCCCTTCGTACGCACCCACTCCCACCTTTCGACCCCGACACCGACCCCGACTGGATGCCCTCTGAGCTCAGGCGGCATATGTCCAAATATGGGTCTAAGTGCTGTGAATAGCGGTGTAAATATGAAACTGAGGATTTGTGTATGTATTATCTCTACCAGATAACATTACATACTTACTATTACATACGTACCATAGCGCTGACTGATTAAACTCTTGGCACTGACTGAGTACGCCACATGTAGAACATGTGGCGCAGCAGTAGAGTAGTATATATACCATGAATATAGCACCTAGAGAACTCAGTCTAGTTCTCTTAGGTTTACCGCCTA
>JABCKI010006167.1:0-12435 GCA_018282025.1 Sphagnurus paluster
ATCTACTGTAGATAAGAGGGATATCTTATCCCCTGATCTTATCTGTCCCAGATAAAGTAAATGTACAGTAAATGTAATAGTAATAGAAAGTAAAGGTAAAGTATAGTAATATAAAGTAAAGTAAAATAGTATAGAAGGCGTACTACAGTACTGAGTACTGTATAAAGTAAAAAAGAAAATAATAGGCTGTCCTAGGGGCGATTCCATAACAATCAATTGCTTATCAATAGTTATGAGGATCTCTTGGGCCGGCATACTGCTAGATTCATGCTACTTTCGCTGTTTTCTTCTACTATTTCTCTATCAGTCTTTGACACGAAATAGGCACCTGCAAATAAAATCCATTTTCTTACATAATTTTCAACGAGGTCACTAGACGTTATCATAATCGCTGGTTATTCTAGTAGTTGTGCCCAATAAACGAAATGATATTGCAACATAATCAGGACTACCTCCTGTCTGATGCATGGGGATAAGGCACACTAATATTTTCAAGTTATATTCACAATATCAGAGTGGTAATGGTTTGCTTTATCAGTAGCTATGGTACTTGCTTAGATGCTGTGTACGTACTACATGGTATATGTAGTAGCGTGGAGTCCCAGCTAGCGATTATTTTTTGTACACGGGGTTAATCTATCTATCCATCTATCTATCTGGGACCAATAAATTATGATGGGAAACAAGAATTCAGCGAAGGATTTCAGAAGCAAAATGGAATGGAGGAATGCAGAAAATACCGTAAAACATGAACATTGAACGTTGAATGGGTAGACGCTAGGCAGAGAAGCCTTACCATGTCAGAAAAATCCAGATTGACAAATTTGGGCCAATATGAGCCAATCTGAACGCATAAGTGAATCAGCTGTTCGAACTGCAGGTCAGCCTCGAAGATTAGATATAAGTTGTGTTATAAGGGTTAGTTGGATTTGTGCCTACAATTCCAATCAACCAGACTGGCAATTATCAGAACTCATAGGCTATATCAGCAGTTATCTTTGTTACCCACCAGGATAGGTACCTACAAGACAAATCAAATGAACCACACCTTTGTCACTCCACTAAGTGATCCCATCATGATTGTTGTAAAATTTTGGGCAAAAATTGGTGACAATGATAAAATAATTTCAAGCTACAAGATACTAGATGGTATTACATATTAAGCTCTTCAATCCAACTACCAGTTGCCTCGATGGCTATCTTTGTTTTCAGGACTTAGGGCCAGGGGACTGATGATTTTGTTGATGCTACTTTGGCCAAGAATCAGGGTTGTTGTTGTTGTTGCAGTTGCTGATGCTTGTCAAGCTTTCGACAAAGGTTTTGGCTTGTGCTCTGTTCTTTTTGGATTTGAAGCACCTGGCGATCTCAAGAAGACAGTCAAATGACATCATTTTTCAACATTCGAGAGGCCGACAGTGCTCACTTTGTATAGCTGGAGCAGATTTGTGTCGGGCACAAGTAGTGGGTTGTTCTGAGAGTCGGAATCAGAGTGTGATCATCTAGGAAAGCCGGTGGTGGCATAGCAGGAAGGGTGAGTTAATGGGGTGTCTTGGTGAGTTAGAGCCTTTATATATTATTGGACAAGGCTCCACCTCTCAGTGTTGTACAAGTCAAGTCGACTCCGAGTCACATCAGTCCTCATCAGTCAAGTCGCATAGTCAAGTCAAGTTGCCCAACTAGTCAAATCAAATTGGCCTGGGCAGAGTGGTCACATTTTGATTGACTAGGGAGTCGAGAGTCAAGACACATCACGCACCTTGGACGCGTCTACATTTGAGGAATAAGAATGACTGGTGTGCTGCACGGCTCGATTCATGTCACCATTTAATAAGGGATGCTATCTAATTTAAACTATATTTGCGAATTTATACCTCAGTGTACAGCTGGCAATCCGGCTTTTCAGCGTAGTGGCCAACTCAGCAGATTACGAGCGCGGCATATGAACTTGCCAGAAGACCTGACCGCTGGCGTAGTAGTCCATTGGGCTAAGGTCCAATAGACTCCCGCTAAGACCAGGGTCCCATCAACTTTGGGAAGTCTTTCCAGATTCTCCGACTGAACCGAATAGGACCGTTTCATGCTGAACGCGTCGTGTTGAAAAACTGTGTCATAAGTAGTGTATATAGTGAAGCCAAGGATCGTACACGAGAGGAAAAGTTCAGAAATTCTTCAAGTAAAAATGTGTTATTGACATGAAAATGATAGCTAGTCCCTCTTTATATATTTATCAATAACTAGAAAATCATGTAAGTACTATAGTCTATGTATTATAATTTCCAACCATCCCCATTGCACAATTTTTCTCACTACTGATGCTGATAATTGATAATAGTAATGTACATTTGGGTGATTTCCTAGCCTAATTGAGCCTTTACAAGCAGCAATTCCAAGTCAATTTTTGATCTATTGAGTCATATGTATAGAAAACCATCCTCTGATTGTTCAATATAACGAGCTTTTGGCCTTTTGAATACAATAATCTAATAGTAATACACAGCAGCATGGTGACGTCGAAGAGACCGGAGCTCTAATTGAGGTGATGGGGCTGCAGCCAAAGTGATACAAATGAACCAAGGTCTAATGTACCTTGGTCTAATGGACTACTACGCCAGCGGTCGGATGATCCCAGTTCGAGCGGCAGCAAACGACCGTTCAGGCTAGCGGTCAGCTGCATTCCGAGTCAATCGAAGGTCATGTGATGGTCGCGTCGCGTCGAAATGGTCATCACGATCTTTCTTTCCCTTCCTTTTATATGTTTCCCCATCCCATCCCCTCCAGGACTCATGGAGATGGCACAGCAGTTTATTGCCTTGTCGCTTCGGGTAGCAGGTGCGTTATGACTACAATCTTTCGATTAGTGTACTTTCAATTTCATTGACAGCATGAGAATCCATTGACGCTCAAGTGTTCAAACCATTTTGTAACTCATGTACTTATGTCTCCCTCCTCGGCGTCAGCGACAGCACTACTTCCTCTTTCTCGACCACAAACTCATCATCGTCATCTGCATCGAATGCGGGAAGGTCTATGTCATGATCTGTGTGAACTTCTCGACGCTCGTACGGTTTACTCTGAGATATAACTAGAGTTCCTTGCAGCGTAAAATAGCGGGCATTCTGTGATCGCTATCGCTTACATTCGGTTAGCCTTTTGACTATATTTTATCAGTCGAGGTTAAAACCAGGCTACTGTAGTGAACACAATACAAACCAGTTGACCTCTGAAGCATGTCCGAAATTCCTATCCTACAAAGGATAATCGATTTCATCCTCAGATATAGTGTAATCTCTATTGGTCAACTCCAAGATCGTGGTGAAGTTCACAGTGTTAGTCATCCCGTCTGCCGTCTCCCTGTCATGCTGTGTTTTAGCACTGGCTCGAGCGTGCAATATGATTCGTGTCGCCAGAATACTATGTATAACGCGCTGAAATGTGGCTATTAGCTCTAGATATTGTGGCTGAGGTGAGAAGTCAGGAAAGAACGACAATCAGATAGCCCAAGAGGAGACACACACCGGGCCTACGGCCAAGACGACAACGTTACACGTAGAGATGACTATCCGCAGATAAGTTTGGTACGGTGGAATACGGTTTTCGTGGCTTTACTTACCAAGGATGTACATAAAGTAGAAAATACCGTCTCGATACAGCGTATAGACGAGACGATTTTGAGAGTGTCGAAATCGCTTTATACCGATCCAGATGGTCAGGGTCACTATCACTACAAAATTATTAGAAAGAGTGTGGACAATATCACAAATATTCATATCACCAGTTTCAAGAACCATCACAAGTGCGAAATCTCCCAAGGCAAACTGGGTGTCAACAGACTTGAGATAGCAGCCCAAGATAGTAGGCAATGGGGAATAATCATCTGTATCCAGGGGGCACTTTCAGCAACGACTCTGGCGACAATACCCAGCCTGCTTACATCTAAGCGAGCGGAAGAAGAGAATTATAATGGATGTGCCTGGTATGCTTATAACCTAAAACATTGACGTTGGTTGGAGGGAAAAGGTGTTGTGGCACTTACAACGAATGAGCCAACCAAAGTGGCTAAAATCTTTTGATCCTTTCCCGAAAGAGCATAGGTTCGGAGTATCATTATGACTGTGTAGTGTCGTCTAAGTAATTGAAATGAATGGCAGCTCAAGGCTGAGATACGGACCCTCCGCAACTGCTATGCCACATGCCAATGACCCTGGATCAGCATCAGTTTATAAACTTTTCCCGGAGAGGAATGTGAACGCACATCCACGTACAATGTGCATGCGATGGCACGTCTAAAAATTTGACGAGTAGGTAATGCTGGAATCACAGATCGTTCATCAAACATACCGAGGGCGAAACATCAGAGGCCACAGCATCTGTGCAGTGATCAGAGAGCTAGGAGGGGTATGATGTGATATAGAACTATGCCCACAGTAAATAGTCATGGGAACATCTAAGAAGGGTGAGTACCGTGCGAAGAGGAACAAGACTTTCCCTGTATCCCAGTTCAATTTCCAAATAAGTTCCACCTGATGATTTCCAATGAATTCATTGCGAAGCGCGAGCAGCAGAGACATACCTCGAGAGAAAACTTTTCCAAGTATTCGAAAACCTCCATTGAGTGCAGGGCACCATTAATACACGATTGATAGATTCAAGAGAATAGCCAGACGTACCAGGATTGCACCACTGGCAACTATCGGTGCCACAGCATTCGTCAGATATTATTCATACTAGTAGGGTGTGGATGCGATTTCACCATTCATATACTGTTAACGGCACGTAATGAAAAATTCTTCAACTAACAGACATGAATGACTTACCGTCACAGTTCTCAGAAGCAAAAGCGATGCAGCGAGCGTGGTAAGGTCCATGGGTGATAAAGGTTTGGGTTACCAGTCGTGAGGTTCCTCCACCTTTCAAACTCAGTCCGCATTTCAACCCCAGTCCGAGTCGCTGCTGAGGAGACGGGGCCAAGTAGGCGGGTCGCTTTCAGGGATGAAGTGGAAGCTCGGGCACAGATACCCCAGCCGGACATCGTGATGAAATCGTGACTCTAGCTTTCACAGCACTTACTGTTGGATCATCTTGGCGATTGCTCGTACTTACTTTACATTGCTCTCGAGCTCCTGCAAGCCTGCGTACGGCACGCCCGCTACTTTTCGTAGGACACGCTAGGATACATCACGCCAAATATAATAGTTATCCCCAAGCACGACATCGTCCCTGACGTTGAGTATTTCAGTTCATGTATTCTTGGACGACGGGGGAAGTAACATGTATATGTACAACTTGGGAATGGTCTCACAGAGTAACCATGACCTGAATGCGGCTCGGGATGAGGGGGCTACATCAATCCCCTTGTAAACCCTCTATTGCGGGTATCATGTTCTTGGCACTTGAGCGCTGTTGGCTCTCGTGAGAGATGCGGCGC
Source organism: Sphagnurus paluster (assembly GCA_018282025.1). NCBI lineage: Eukaryota > Fungi > Basidiomycota > Agaricomycetes > Agaricales > Lyophyllaceae > Sphagnurus > Sphagnurus paluster. The sequence continues at coordinate 5,426 of JABCKI010006167.1, forward strand.
TAGCGTTTGCGCGAACATCTGGTATCATTTACATGCGCACACCTGCACAAGTACACGGGAACGGGAGGCGAAGAGTATGCCAGGGCGGGGCTCGCTGTAGCGCGCGCATGCAGTGTCTGAACCGGTAAAGGGAGCAGGACTGGGATCGGGGCGTGTCATAGAGGGGCGAAGTGGGATCAGTGGGTGTACAAGACGGAGGATGAGCGCAGGGGCGGGAACAACTGCAACCACAGTCGCAGCAGCAGTGGACCGAGGGCGAGATCGACGATGGACCCTAGGGCCGAGCGCGGGCAGGGGCGGGCAAAGATGGACGGTGTGGAGAAGTGAGATCCACGAGGTGCCTGGGGAGGATGTGGACGTAGTCGACGAGGGGGAGATTGCGTTACTGATGTTGATGAGTGGAAGGGGAGGTGGAGAGGGCGCCGTCGGCGATTGGCAATGGGAATGGGAATGCGCCTGTGCGCACACAGGCGAGGAGCAAGATCAGTGAAAGCGAAACCAAAAAACATCATCCATCCTGATCCCAGACCAGCACCCGGAGCTCGGCTCAGCGTCGGTGGCAGTGCCTCCTCTAAAATATTCCTCGTCGTTCGAATCACATTCTTGGAGAACGACGACGCTCTACTTGGTTGCGCCAGATGCGGTAGGTGAACCACTTTGGAGCGTGCGAGGATGGGTGTAAGCTCTGGCAGCGCCTCCGGGGCCCTAACTCGGGCTTGGGATGAATTTTCACGTTCATGAGTGGAGGCATCCACGACCCTCCTTCATCGAGCCTGCAAGTGAGCAAGCCTATGGAAATTGTCGGGCGTATATGACTGGCATTGACCCCGTCTTGTAAAGTGTATGCGAGCGCTGTGCCTTGCCGAATTATCCTGCCCCGTCACAAGTTGTGTGAAGTGCTGGATGGTTGAATGGCAGATTTCGTTCGAGCGGCTGAGAGATCCTTGAGACCTGGGCTTGGATTTGGACTAGCGGTCGAGATTGTGTATAAGTTTACTTCAAGTTCCGAGCAGACGAAAAGAAAGACACAGACCTCATGATCTGATCCTGGATCATAGTTTCCGTTTCCTAGAGTTCATTATCAGGAATTACATGAACTGTCAGTATCTGAGGCCTGAGAGCACTACGAGTTTACTCAAGAGGGATTCATTAGACATCCGACATGGTAGGAGATCGAGCACTTGGGGAGTGAAATTTTGAAATAAACTTAGACTCATAGCGCTAAGCGAGCCATATCCATGACTTCATCAGCAGTCAAAGAAATACGACCAAGACCAGGTCGGGAATTGCGAGACTCTTTCTACCCTACAAAGTATTATGAATTCCGCCCTCAGGCTCAGAAATATGATACTCTCTGCTATCAGTCAAATCGATAATCGTGGTGAAGTTCACAAGACCGGTCATCCTCTGTAAAAAATCTGACGTCTCCCTGTCATTCAGAGGTCCAGCATTGGCTCGAGCGTGCAATATGATTCTTGTCGCCAGAATACTGTGCATGACGCGCTGAAACGTTACCATGAGGTCAATGTATTGTTGCTGCCAAATAATAAGTCGGTGAAGAACATGAATTTGGCTGGCACTGAAAGAATAGAGACGTACTGGGCCCGCGGCCAAAACGACGACGTTACATGTAGAAATTACTACTCAAAGATAAGGTTGGCAATGTGAAATATGATTTTGACAGGTTTGCTTACTGAAGATGAAGATAAAATATAAAATGCCGTCTCGATATAGAGTGTAGACGAGCCGATTTCGGGAGTGGCGAAACCGCTTTATACCAATCCAAATAGTCAGCGTGGCTATCACTATATAAAGATCAGAAAGAATCTGGACAATGTTGCAAATAGATATCTGACAAGTTTCATATAACATCACAAGTGCGAAATCGGCAAAAGCAATCTGGGTCGCAGCAGACTTAAGATAACAACCAACGATAGTGGGTAGTGGGGAGTCAATATCTGTATCCAAAGGCTACATCAGCAACCTTGACACCTACAACGATAACCAGCCTACTTACATCTCAGCGAGCACAAGAAGAAGACTATAATGAATATCCCTGGTATGCTTATACCCTAAATGGTTGATGTTGGTTGGAGCAACGGTTCAAAAACTGTGTTGAGCTGCTTACAGCGAATGTGCCGAGCAAAGATATTAGAATCCTTCGATTGCTTCCCCAAAGAGCATAGGTGCGAAGTATCATGATAACTGCGTATTCGTGTCAGTAGTTGAGATCAATGCCACTTAGAGCCGAGACGCGAACCTTGCGCAACGCCTATCCCAAATGCCAATGAACCTGGATCAGCCTCAGTTTAGAACCTTTTCTTGGAGAAGGCTCTGGACGTACATGCACGTACAACGTGCATGCGAAAGCATGTCTAAAACGTGGTGGTATTGCTAGAACGACAGATTGGTCGCTGAACATACCGCAGGCGAAACACTAGTAACCAGAGCATCTATAGAACAATTAGACCTTGGAGAGGTAAAATGCAATACGGAACTATACCCACAGTAAATAACGATGGGGACGTCAAAAAAGGCCGTGTACCGCGCAAGGAGGAACAAAACTTTCCCCGTATCCCAGTTTTGCTTCCATATAAGTTCCACCTTGTGATTTCCCATAAATTCGTAGCCAAGCGTGAGTGGCAAAGACACACCTCCACAGAAAACTTATCCACGTATTCGAAAGCCTCCGTTGGGCCAAGGGAGCTGTTGATACAGCGTTTATGCATTCCAGAAGATAGCCAGACATACCAGAATTGTACCGCTGGCAACTGTTGATGCGTATGGCATTCGTCAGATTGTGGGTACAGAGTGGTCTAGATGCGATTTCACCATGCATATACTGTTGAGGACGCGTGATGATATCCTCTTCAGGGAGCAGACATAAATCAACAGTGAACAACTTGCCGATACAGTTTTCAGAAGTAGTGCCGATTCAGCAAACGTAGTGGGGATCATGAGTAGGAATAAGATCACCAGCCGTGACTCCCTCAAAGTTTCGAACCCAATCCACCCGGGTTCGGTGTCCGAGAAGCGGGGCCCAGTGGGTAGCCAATTAATCTAGGTCCCTCTCAGGGATGGATAGGAAGTGACAACGCTAGCTGCTACATGTCAACACTTCGATACTTTTTCGTCTCTGTAGGAGATGCAGCTCCTACGATTGCGTGAATATCTGATATTATATTCACCGCCAGCACGAGTTTAGGTATCGCGCACTGGCATGAGATTTGGGCGTAGTGATCTTGTTGAAAAAAAAACGGTAGAAAGCTTTGAATTGCGTTAGTCACAAAGGTAAATATCGGACGATCATTGACAATAGTTGACCCTGAAATAATTCTCCCGCTCAGCTACCCAAAGTTGACTGCAATTTCTATGTATACTCACCACTGGGCGTGGAGTCGCCACTAGTCCTAGGCATGGGTGAAAATTAGTAATTACAATGAAGATGGTGACCAGCCTTAAGCTTGAGCGAGGGTCTGTGCGTTCAATCATGTGACATGTGACAATCAGTGACACGTCGTCGCCTGCGTTGGTAGGGGTGATTTTCGCATGAGAGGTGTCGAATCGTGTTCCTATGATCTCCGTAAGTACTGGAGCTTGTTATTCTCTCTCTGTTGTATTTTTCGCCATAATTCCGCGTTTATCTGTTTTTTTTTTAATAAAAAAAAATAAAGCAAGACTTTCAGACGTGGCGCGTCGTGTCGTGTCGCTGGAATCGGGGGTGCGCGAGTCTGGCAGCGCGTCAATGGTGTGAAAGCTGTGCTGCCTGGATTATTTACTCGGACTCTGAAAACGAGTCTTTGAGGATCTAGGAGTGGAGTGATTCGCTAGGCCCGGGGGATCGGCAGTTCAGACTCAATCAGTTGAGGTTAAAACCTGACTCCCGGATTGAATGCAGTATGAATTCGGATTCGGAGGAATTTTTGAGGCACTTTCTATCCTACAAATGGTTATCGATTTCGTCCTCAGAAACGGAATACTCTCTATTTGTCACATCGAAGTTCGTGGTGAAGATCACGAGGCTCGTTAACCTCTGCCACAGTTCTCCCGTCTCCCTATAATCCCGAGTTGTAGCACTGGCTCGAACGTGTAATATGATTCGCGTCGCCAGAATACTGTGCATAACACGCTGAAACGTGACTGTAAGATCAAGGTATTGCAGCTGGGATAAGAAGTTGATAAATAACAACAGTTGGAGCACTTCGAGAACAGAGACACACCGGTCCTGCGGCCAAAACGACGACGTTACACGCAGATGCAACTATTGAAAGATAATTACGGGACTGAAATGCGATTTATATGGTTTTACTTACTGAAGATGTAGATAAAATAGAAAATGCCGTCTCGATATAGGGTATAGACCAGCCGGTTTCGCGAGTGTCGAAATCGCTTTATGCCAATCCAGATAGTCAGTATCATTATCACTATAAAAAGATCAGAAATAATGTGGACGATATCCCAAATACATATCTGACCAGTTTCAAATAATATTAAAAGTGCGAAATCGGCAAGAGCAATCCTGGTGCCTGCAGACTCGAGATAACAGCCAATGATAGCAGGCAATGGGGAGTCAATATCTGTATTCAACTCCATCGGCATCATTAAAACCTGCGACGATAAGGAGCCCCCTTACATCTCAGTGATCGCAGGAACAGTGCTACGATGAATGCACATGGTATTGCTATAGCCTAAAAGTTCGACAATGGTTGGAGCATTGTTCAAGGGCTGTGTTTCACCACGTACGAGGAATGAGCCGATGAGAACGACTAAAATCCTCCGATCACTTCCCCAAAGAGCATAGGTACGGAGTGTCATGATGGCTGTATAACTGCATCTCAGAAATTAAAATGAATATTATTTGGAGTTGAGACACGGACCCTCCGTGAGTGCTATTCCACACGACAATAACCCTGGATCGCATCAGTTTGGAGCCTCGTTTGGGGAAGAACCTGGTCGTACATGCACGTACAATGTGCATGCGATAGCACATCTAAAAAGTAGACGGTTAGGTATTGCTGCACATGGTCCATGAAACACACCGTAGGCGAAACATCAGAGACAAGAGCATCTGCGCAGGAATTAATGGGCTAGCAAGAGTATGATAGGATATTGAACTATGCCCACAGTAAATAACGATGGGTACGTCAAAGAAGGGCGTGTACCGTGCGAGGAGGAATAAGACCTTCCCCATATCCCAGTTTTGTCGCCATATAAGTTCAACCTGATGATTTTCCGTGAATTTATCACGAAGTGTGAGTAGCCGAGACAAACCTCGAGAGAAAACTTGTCCAAGTACTCGAAAGCCTCCGTCACAGGGAACCATTAAGACATCATTGATACATTCGAGACGATAGCCAGACATACCAAGATTGTACCACTGGCAACTATTGGTGTGCACAGCAATCGTCAGATAATGGATACAGGGAAGTGTGGATGCGATTTCACCATCCATATACTGTAGTGGCGCGTAATCAGAAACCTTTCAAGGAATAGACATGAATGACTTGCCGATACAGTTTTGAAAAGTAGTACCGATGCACCAACTGTAGTAGAGACCATGAGGAAAGGTTTAGGTTGCCACTGGGTGAGGAGCCTTCTTCAGCGTTTCGAATTATAAGTAACCCAGTTTGCATTCCGAAAGTCAGGGCCCACTTGGCACTGGGTACATAGCCTACTCTGGGTCGCTTTCAGGGATAGATACGAAGTGTGAAAACTTTCAATCAACACTTCAACGTTTTTGGGAGATGTGGCTCTTGTGTTTGCGCGAATAGCTGTTGTTGCACCCCCCCCGTAAGCGCGATCGTAGAGACCTGCGGGCATGGCACACTTGCACTTGCGTAGCAGCTTGGCGCAACAGTGGCGTTGAAGCTATCTGCAATTCAAGGTGCGTATTTATATGATATGGCTGATCATCGATCATCGATGACTCTGTTGATCCTGGAATTTCATTGAAACAATAGTCAAGTCAGTGAAGCCTATTCATTACACCTGGCCAATCATTAGCTCACCTACTCTCGCCATTTTCTACTCGCCCGGCTGATTGAGGTAAGCTGTAAGAGTCGCGATGGGAATGCAAGATGTTCCTCTCGGATCAAATCATTCACATGTATGCCTACCAGCTACCGCCTCGAAGGGAACCTTAGTTGAGACTCGAGAGGCCAAAATTAGACAAGTGCTTGGTTCGGAATCTAAACACGGAACATGGGCGCGACACGCGAGCTGCGTTGGAATATCTGATAGCCATGTAGGTCATCATATCTGTGTGCCTATGTAAAATTGAAATGAGTTTGAAAGGGGCAAGTTGAAGAAAGAGTTGAGCGGCAAATGGCAAACCATCCTGGCGTGATTGTCACGTTAGAGTTCTGAGTTCTATTTATAGAACGAGGTCTTAGTCTCTTAGCTGGTGCGGGAACTTTTTCAATCCATTGTCCGCAAAAATCGATGGTACGGCATGTTTGTACACGATACGTAATATTGATGACAAGCACAATTATGAAAGCAACGTCGGAATCCGGACTTCAGCCCCAGTGAAAACCCGGTTGAGCCGGATCGAGTGAAATCAAGAGAAATCGAGGCCGCCAAACTTGCCTCGATTCAGCTCGAGGTGACTCCACGAGGCTCGATTTTTGAGCCACTTATTCTGTCAAATTGAGGGCTATCGAGGGGCATAGAGTGAGGCGTACAATCTTCAATTTGCCTCGATTGTGTTTTACTTCTACTAGCTAGGCTTCTTTCGGCAATTATTGTATCGTAAATGGAGTGCGCATTTCTTTATATCTATACAAAATATCTATTATACGGTATAGACGGCCCCCAAGTGGCTTGAATGCGCTCAGACTTATGAATCCTTACCACTACGGCGCTCTGTTAACCGCGCGGCGCGCACACCCACTAGACGTGGCATGGCATACAATCAACATTTAGATGCGCGACGAGGTGGGAATTACTTACCTGTGCTGGAAACATCGTGCAACTTGCGCTGTTTGCAAAAGAGGCCACAATATCAGCTT
>JABCKI010006168.1:0-12417 GCA_018282025.1 Sphagnurus paluster
CAGGAGCATGGTGCGGGAGGCAGGTGCAGGTAGGAATAAGAGGGCTGGTAGATGGTGGTGGTTGATAGATGAAATGGCGGTGTGGGTCTCAAACGGTAACGGATCGATGTCATTCACGACGAAATGCGGAGTTTCAAAGAACGACGTTGTCGAAACAGTCGTGTGCGGCAAATCGACAGGTACCGTAAATGATTTTTGGATGGTTATAACTTGTTAATAATTATTATGCCAAAAGATAGAAGAATATCATTATGATAAAGTATTATGTTGAAATGATAATCCTCCACCAGAATGATGCCGGAGCGTGAGCCAATACAAATTGACATAATCATTTCCAAGGTGTGCAAGGTGGTCATAAGACCGTGGCAATCGCTCACAAGGCAGGCAGATATTGAATCATATTGGCAAATGCCGCAACGTCTCCCAGGATTTTTGCAGTTTTAGTGATGCAGGATCGACAACTGCGGGGCTGCCAATGCCAGGGCCCAGCAAAATACTCCCTGTTTCGCCATCGTAAGATGAAACGGTCATATCGATGGCCGTTATTGCTGATAAATATTAAATAATCGCGAAAGGTTCACTGAAAATATGATCCTTTCCAAATGACTCGTACTGACGTTGACAGCGCGTGTCAAGGATTGTCCTTCTGTGTGGCGCCGCCCCTGGGCTTGAATCGGAAAATTCCGATATTGGATTTGTAGACTCCAGCTGTCTCTGCCCGCTCACTGATCCACTCTCCCTTGTACGCGTTCAATGGGGCAATACTTCACCATACTAAACCTCGACAATAGTTTGCCCGTAAAGACTGTGATGGGTGGCAAATTTGGCGAGTGCTTCTGGTCTATGCACCATGCTAAGATAGAAGACGCTCTCTGGCGTCCACCTGGCGAGCGCGTCACCACCAAATCATACTCTGAGCCAAAAGAAAAAGGGCAGTCCTCCTTTTTGCGTGGATTTCACGACTCTGAGTGCGTAGTAAATAAAATGGCTTTGTTTGTGAGGCTTATGAAGACCCACCCCACAGGAATGCCGCCAACCACATGGCGAGCGCATTTTACGGCCTATCAAACGAAGTTATAGACCTTATCTATAAAAAATTTGATAATCTGGAAGAGGTTATCCTGCTTGCGGTGACCTGCCAGCGCAGCTATGAAATAAGCCGGCGCCACCTTGAACGTTGGGTACAACAACTCTTCGTGGTTTCATGGGCGGGCGACCGGCTGATATGCATTGGCGACTATGCGCAGATGGACGATCTTCCACCTGGTATGCTCACGGATGAGGAGCGCGAATATCTCGCAGACAGGTGCGAGCATCCCGCAGACGACAACGAGCAGCTCACGGACGACTGCGCCTCCAGGGAAAACGATCATGACGCAGACGAAACCAGTCTATGGGAGAAGCTAGGGTCTCTGCAGCTCCGGCACCCCAAATCGGCGATACGCCAGATACGAATTAACGATCCCAACTCATCTCGCTATAGTGACTGGGGGCTTTACCTGTTTTATATGACGAAACGTGCTATGTCAATAATGGGAAAAGATACCAAGATGGGACTGTTAGATGATGGGGATCGCGAAGCCTTGAGCGAGCTCCTCACGATCGATCGCAAGACGCTCTACACGCACGCCTCAGACTGGTACCCTACACATGCACTGCGGAATCTCACTAAGAAGGAATATGTGCGTGGCGACGCCATCGAGAGAGTCAGACGTGAACCTGACGCTCGGGCCCAAAGGCTGGATAACCTTTCGTTTAACCACATCTTAGCGGCACGTTTCACTTGGTCCTCAGATCCCAGCCTGTCCATGAGCTACGAGGGTCCTCTTCATCGAGGTGTGTGGGCAGGCCACCGCTTTGATGTTGTGGAAATCGGATGTCTCTACAATGGACAGGAGTCTCTGGACGGCTGGAAGGATGTAAGTGAGGAGGTAATCGCCGAGGTCAGGGAAATTGCCAAGGCGGATTTCCAATGACCAGGACATGCCAACGGGAACTCAAATGTTGCGCATAGTCGATCCCAGTGTGAATTCCTAATGCTTCCAGATTTCTGAATCTTTTTCCTTCGTATTTGTGTAAAGAATGCTTGTACATAAGATGCGCATTTACCAAAACGACACATCTACGAAGCCAAGAGTAGCGATAAGCATGATGTAGCGGGGGCAAGCAAGATTAAAAACCTTATTCTATAGCCCCAAGTGAGCCCATCACTTTCTAGTTCTAGTGCGTCACACTTTCCTCGATAGTAAGTGGACAATAAAAGAACACTATTTGATGACAATCTCCTCACATTCTGAAGTCTCTAGTGTTTGCTTCTCGCCGACTCACCGCGGCGTGATTGCACTCTACCACCTCATAGACCATTGGCTCTTTAGTTCTTATTTCATGATTGGTATCGCCTCGGAAGAATGGGAAGAACAGTGCAGAAAGCCAGAACATCACAGCGACTCTGAGGCACTGACCTTTTTCTCAAGTTACGGGGCTGGTGGTGGAGGTGCGGGCAATAAGCGGAGAGCAGTATATGGAGAGCTGTCCAGCTAATCATATCTTGAATAAGACCACCACAGTTGCCGTGAAAATCCATTAGTTGACAATTCTTAGGTAAACTACCCTCTGAGCCTCACTCCTGGACTTCTACATAGTTGGCTGAAAAGTACCACCTTAGCATAAGACTTGATTAAACAGACCTGCAAAGACGTACCTGGGAAGAGGCCAACAAGACCATTCATATCCATCCCTTGCCACCAATCCTCAGATGCTGGTTCAATATGAGTGATCCTGTCCCCCTCATTAAAAGAGATCTCGTTATCCTCTGCCGCCTTGTAGCTGTGAATATATGTCCCGGTGAGCTGTTGCGGGTGGCCCTGAGGCTTGATATTACTCACTCGTACAACGCGAGTGCGGTAATGCCTTCGTCCACCTGGGGCGGAGTAGGCGCACGAGGCGGTGCGGGAGGTGCCACAGGCTGTTAGGATGAGCATTTTCAGTAGGGCGGGCATCGCCAAAGGAAGACGACCTACAGCTTCTGGTGCTGGGGGTGGAGGAGGTGGTGGAGGCGGAGGCGGTGGGGCTTCGGCAGCCGGCTCAGGTTCCTCGCGCTGTTCAATAAGCTCGACGTAGTTGGCTAAGAAAAGTTATTAGCTCGGCTTTCAAGATAGAATAGTCACTCTGATACGCACATGGAAACAGTCCCGATTTGCCGCCAGGCCCGATTCCACTCCACCATCCTTCTCCTACTTCTTCGATGGACTCGATGATTTCTCCTTCCAGCAGGTTCATCTCATTATCTTCAGTAGCCTATAGAGATCGTGAGAAAAGGGTTCAAGAATAGAACAAAGGGGAGTGTACCTCGTACTCATATAGAACGACTGCAGTCACACCTTGACCAGTTTGGGACTCCGGCGCAGCTTCAAGTTCAGGTTCAGGTTCAGGTTCAGGCTCGGGCTCTGCGGCAACGGGAGGTGGTGGCGGAGGAGGAGGGGGAGGAGGGGGAGGAGGTGCAGCAAACTCTGGCTCTGGTTCCTCCTCCGGCTCCGGCTCGAAATCTGGCTCCTGAGGACGTGGAGGTGGTGGTGGTGGCGGCGGCGGAGGAGGAGGAGGCTACGAATTACAGTTGAGTAGATCATCCCGGAAGACTTTGGATTGACTTACGGGAGCGGCTTCTTTCTGTTCTTCTTCTGGTTCGTCTGCTCCCCATGCGGCGTCCTGAACCGCAGCTCTTGCAGCGGAGTAACCTGGAGAGGAGAAAGATGATTGCGAAGCAACCACTGCACCTGCACCGATCGCCGCGCCTACTCCAGCTGCAGCCCCAACAGCCCCGAAGTTCCTTACTGCACTTTGGGGAGCAGTCGCCCTGCCAAAAGCAGGCGCACTCGAAGTGAAAACAGGTTTTGATACTGCAGGGGGCGGGACAAAACTAGCACCGCGGCTACGCGCCTCATCCTCTTCAGCTTGCTTCTTCGCGAGAGCCTGCCGCTCGCTCCAAGTAAGTTTCTTTGAGCCTCCTCTCGAAGGAGATGTAGGCGACTCTTGCCCTTGCTGCTGTTCGAAGGCTGCGAATGGGTTCTTCAGTTTCTTTGGGGTAGGGAGGGATACTGGGGTGTATGCAGATCCAACGGGTGCAATCCGATCCTCTTCGGCAGGTTTGGTTGGAACGCTGGAGGGCGCTGCTGACGTGCGAGCAGGAGAGGTGGGCGAAAAGGCAGCCGCTGGAGATGCGGCCCGCTATGAAAGAAGGAAATCTGAGAATGATCAAACATTGGCAATGGGGTACTCACGGCACTAAAAGCTGGACGGGATGTTGTAGGAAGAGACGGAGGGCGGGATGAAGCAGGGGGAGGGGGAGGCGCGACTGCCGCAGTCGCGGGAGTGGACTTCTCATCTGGCCAAGCATCTTGTGGGGCGGATCCGCCTATCACAGCGCGGCCATACAACGATGCTGCGGATGCTGAAGGTTTGGAGGCACCAAACGCCGGGCGGGAGCTTGCTGAAGGGACGGATGGCTTCGCCGCAGGTACAGGCGCCTTCCTGAGCTCATTGATATCAACCTTTCCCACAGGAGTATAGTTCGTGCCGACAGGAGTGATAGGCTCAGACTTTCTTGCCTTTTCGTTGTGAGTGGAATACTTCGCCCCTGATGCAGCCTCGACTCGTTTCATGATTAGAGTTGGTGTGACGTCGGTCTAATCGAGAACTTTTCAGTGCGTCGGACGAACGACGAGTACTGTTCACACGAACCTCATTCCTAGCATTCACGACGACATGAGTGTTGCGTAAAAACCTAGAAACGGCGCCCGAATGTGTATGAAAAAGCCCCTTCTTTGATTCCGGTACACCGTCACCACACCAGTTTATCTGCACGAACTTGGGTAATTGACTCTGTTGAATACAAGTAAGTGAGATCAGATCAGAACGCGGATCGAAGAGCAACTAACATTGGGATCCACGACCCGAGTGAATGCGTATTGTATTCTAGTGGCAAAAGATAGAGATCAGTGCGTTGAGTAATGGATAACTTATCAGAACGGACCTGCCATCCAAAAATTCCTCCTGCAGTTCTTCCAGACCACCATCCCCAGTTGACTGAACCTTCAGATCATTCGTACCCTTTTCATATGTGAAGATGACCCAATCTATCCCATTCGCGTTGAGAACATCCTGATATGCATCGTAGATCTCTCGGCTCGAGAGATTGACTTGGAGAGACATGGTCACCTCTGAAGGTTTCTATTTAGATCCGAGACAAATTTAGATATCTTTATGATACATACCTTGAATTCCTGGAATACAGACTCACCACTTTCCTCGAGAGAATAGAGAAAGGAGCAGATGATGACGCGAAAGATCCAGGATCTTGTTATGGTCTATTTATTATCAAGCCAATTGCTGCGGGCCGGCTACGTACTTCTATTTTTAACCTACAGCTACCACCCTCCAGTGTACCGTGTGGGAAGAATATCGGCGCACCACGTCTTTTTTATAAATGAAGCTCGGTGCAAAGAAAAAATTGTATCATTCAACGCGTTTTTGAAAGCCCAGATGCTCCCCGATGCTCCCACTCCCTGGCAATGCGAACCTGGACCAAAAAATCCATCAGGCAAACCACACAAGCCCAATTACTCCGCCCAGTCACTACAGCAGAGAGTTAATATAGTATCATGCTCTTTAGACCAGAGCTCAGCTCAAGGTACGAGGAAACTATGAAACAGTGAGTGGGTATCAGCTGTGGGGTTGGCGCCTCGGTGATTTTTCCTGAATTTCCAGTGATATTCGCAGTCATGTCGGACCTGATTCAAAAAGATTTTTTATTTCAAGTCTTGATTTATTTCATGATTCATCATTCGCGTTTTTGATAAACCAAGTTTCAACTTGGGAATGATACCGTTCAATGACATCAGAGACTGCGGCGTTGCATCGGAAAATCCCGCCGCTGTACATAAATTGTGAGTCAAACCCCAGCTACCTTGCACGTTCAATGGGACAATACTTCACTATAATAAACCTCGACAATGGTTTGCCCGTAAAGACTACAATGGTTGGCAAGTTTGGCGAGTGCTTCTGGACTATGCACCACTCCAGGATAGAAGACGCTCTCTGGAGTCCAACTAGCAAACGCGTCTCCACGAAAGCATACTCCGAGCTAAGAGAAAAGAAGCCTTCCTATCATTCACGTTTCAGAATTCGTTACCCCGAGGAGTGCGTGGTTTCAAATTGCCGACTGTGCTTATGAGACTAACGAAGACATAACCCCCAGGAACGCTGCAAATCACACAGGGAAAACATTTTGCGGTCTCTCAAACGAGGTTATAGACCTGGTATATGAACAAGCTGAAAGCCTCGAAGACGTCATCCGGCTTGCGGTTACTTGTCAGCGGTGCTACGAAATAAGCCGGCGCCACCTGGAATGGTGGGTACAGCAGCTGTTGGTAGTGTCGTGGGCGGGCGATCGACTGATTTGCCTAGGCGATTATGCGGAGATGGATGATCTTCCACCTGGAATGCTCACGGACGAGGAGCGCGAGTACCTCCTGGGGAGTTGCGCCACGAGAGACCCACAGAAAAAGCTAAAGACTCTACAGCTCAGGCACCCCGATTCGGCGCTACGCCAGATGCGAATCCGCGATTCAAACCAGCGCCGCTATCGCGATTGGGAAAATTACTTGCGTCTTTTTGTCCCTCGAGAAGGACTAACGGGATACCGAGACGGCGAAGCCTTGACCAACTTAGTCACAACAATCGACCGGCTGACGCTATACACGCGCGACTTGGGGTGGTACCCTACGCATGTAATGCGGAATCTCACTACGAAGGAATATGTGCGCGGCGACGCCATCGAGAGTGTCAGAAATGATCCTGATGTTCCCCGAGGGCTCAAGTACCTTTCGTTTAACCACATCCTGGCGGCACGCTTCACTTGGTCTTCAGATCCCAGCCTGGCCATGCGTTATGAGGGTTCACTCCACCGAGGTGTGTGGGCAGGCCACCGCTTTGATGTTGTGGAAATCGGAAGTGTCTTCAACGGACAAGAGTCTCTGGAAGGGTGGAAGGATGTGAGTGAGGAGGTAATCGGCGAGGTCAGGGATATTGCCAGGGTAAATTTATAATGAATAAACCAGGCACACAGAAATTTGCACACCGAAAATCATAGTATTAGTAGTTCATTGCCAAGTTGTTGATCCCCCCAAAGTGAGTTTCTAAATTTAATTGGTCGTGTTCGTTCGCATTTGAAAGCCAAGAGTGGTCGTAAACACGAGTAACCATAAGAAATGTCAGAGTAAATAGTATACTAAAAGAGCTGCCGTCCGCCATTCATTACTTCCTGTGCGCTACACTTTCCCTAATAAAAAATGCGAGTACTCAGTCGGTAAAAAGCTCATCTCCAGCCATGAGGAAACGATGAAAGGTTGAGTCATTTTGGGCGGTAAAATTGGCAATTTCTCGTGCATCACCAGATAGGCCGAGCGGGTTCTCCATGATCTTCAAGTTCGCAGTCCGAACGGCGCACGTTCACAAGAAAAGTGAAGATTCAAAGGGATGTGTATCATTCGTGGCCTTGATAAACTGTTTCAATAGGAAGGATGCTTTTCAACGACATGAAACCATCCCACTTCGTATCCTCCTTCCATTTTATTTGGGTCTCCTGGTCCAGAACCAATACATCTTTCACGCCACGGATAGGCTTTCCTTCTTCCTCCAATATATTTCTTTCGAGATCAATGGTATCGAGCCACTTTTTCGCGATATTTGCTTGGACTTCGTCCAGGTTGGGCAGTCTGAGAGCCCAAAGACATCGATCTGTTCCATGCGTAACATATCCTGCAAGCAAAGGACTATTAACTCTGTAATCTATATATCTATAAATTAAGGGATTCAAACCTTCGACCCGATTCTGTAGGGGTGTCCAATCGATGGCATACCGAAGCACAGGAAATCCAGCGGCGTGTAAATCCTCCGCCAAAAGTCGTATCGGCAAATGAACTTGGCCACAGCTCAAGATCTCACCATAGAGCCTCTGGGAATCCTCTGTGCCTGCATCATCTGGAATCTTTCGCCACGCATTCAGACACCCATCAACCATATCCTGAGGGAAGTACCTCCTCAGATTAGGAGCAATATCGGCAGGTGTGCTGATGGGATGGGCGATAGAGTAAAGATACCACTCTTCCGATAGGTCGCCGACGACAATACTCCTCACTCCATGTTCACGAAGGCCTCGGGCCAGCCCACCAGAGCGCTGCCAGGCCATCGGGTCGGGCGACGTTGGCAGCCAATCACTATTCAAGCACCCGCGGAAAGTACCATAGATGCCTACCGCGCTTGTCTCAATAGCGCGAGTGATGGCAGACCATGGAGTCTTCGTGGGGTCACGGAGCGTTTCCAAGACGTCGGGTGCGTCGGGATCTAGTCCAAGAGCGGTGCAAAGCGCTTGGAAATGGACACGGCACTCACGTAGTGATTGAGGATTGATATAGTAGGAAATTCAAGCCACAAACTTGGATACGAATTGAAACGAACGGACAATATTGCGTTGGATTGTAAAAGCGCAGAGTTGAATGGAGCGTTTTGCCCTTCAGGTAAGCGAGATGCCTGATGAAGTAGCTGGTGGACCGAGTGCGCGCCTGAAATTACACATCCGGTTACAAAACTCGCTCAAAAATTATAGAGAAACTACCTGCAGAAAGGCCTGTGACCTGGATGTCGTCCTGGTTCCCTTAATATAGCTATGAGCAAAGAATACATGATTACGGTCATGGTGGGAAATCACCCCCAAAAGCCGAAATATTGGCCTTCACCCATTCTAAAGCAATCCACTGGTCTTTGAAACCATAATTTCCGTTCAATAAAGGTTTATCTGAGGCTAAAAACCCAAAAGCAGAAAGTCGATAACCAATGTTGACCCAAACTTCCGAGCGCTCAGCTGCTATGTATTGTGCTTGGGCGCTGAGGCCATGTGGGGACCCGAATTGAAGAAAACTGAATTGAACTCATCAATTAATACTTCGGTTTATACTTGAGAAACAAGATATTACGAGCCCTCCGTGAATGTATATTTTGACAGGAAAGTTTCCCTTCTCCGGGAATGACGGCGGTGCGACAATGTTCAGAAAAAGTCTAATAAAATTTTCATAATAGATCTCCCGGTAAATGGAAAGGAGCGTACGGATTCTCTGAAGGACTTCCAAGTCCTACTTTATCCTCAAACGGAGTATCTAAAAGATGACGATATATCCTTGAAGACAAGGCGAGAGCGAGAAAGGAAACCGTCTTACCTCGGGACTGGCCATCGTTTGTAGGTTGTACGCCGTCTATATTAACCCCAAAATGCATGCGATCGATTACATGCAACGCAGATCGTGGTGTGTGGTAAACGCACACTTCGACTCGACAATGTACTCTCTGCTCTCATACCGAAAATCACTGGGGAGGGGCACAGGATCCTGGAAGCGATTCGGGGGTAGGGCGTAAGGTATTTCTTCATATATAAGTGCATTAAGTTATCATTTATGGTAGAAATGTTAAGCAGCATCGAAGACCTAGGAATACGGCAGCCCCTGTTGATGCACGACCGCCGATTATATGTCCGAAGGGGGTGTTGACTGAGATCCTAGCGGGGAGTTTGGAGAGCTCTGTATGCAAGTGAGCGTCGACTCGCATTGCTGCAGCCTTGACTCAGTGGACTGTGTTGGTTAAGAAGCTTCGGCCCGGCAGTGCCGGAATAACAAGTCGCAAACAAGTCACCGATGACATCGATCCCATCCCTGCAGCCCTTACAAAACTCTATTTAACCCTATGAAAAAGTTGCTCTGATCGCTAGTGACGTGCACACGCAATCCACCCGGTATATTTTCTCCAAAGAGGAAAGCAGGAGGGGGCCACATGGAACACGTCCCCGGCCAACTTCTGCCATATTTTTTACGTCCTTGACTTGTGACGTGTCAGATGAAGTATTGATTACCTTAAGCTTTTTCATAGGGGTAAAATAGACGAATCAGCTGTAAGGGTCGATGAAAGGTTCAAGTTGACCAAAGGTCAGATCAGGCAAAGATCAGGGCATAAATAGACTAATGTTAACGATCGCGGCCACCAAGTTCATGAATCATACTGTCCGAAATTTCAAATAAGCCCTGGTAAGTACACGACTTAAGTACTCGGAAGTTAGTCTACTCACTTGACACCTCTCTTCCCCAAACCCAGCATCCACCCGCGTTTGTGTTACCACACAATGTCGGCACAAGCACCCTCCCACTCATTGTTTGCTATGTAAGTGTGTTTATTATAAAAAAACACGTTTTACGCTTCTTATACCAACGCACCGCATAGGGGGCGTGCTTATGTCAGTGAGATGGACTCCACGCCGATTTCTATTGACACCGTACTGTCGCATGCCCCATAGTTTCTGGCAGGCTTATTTGCTTGGGGCCTGCTAGGAGTTTTGGTCGCTCAATACCGTAAGTATTTCTTCTCACTATTCTTCCCGTCTAAGTTGCCTTCGATCCTGTAGATGCATATTGTAAACTTTATCACAAAACAGACCGGTGGGCTATCAAAGGTCTAGGTGAGGAACAAGCTTAACAGAGTTACCACATCTTGATCTCGCCATGCTGTCAGTACATACCGTCGTTATCCTCTCAGTCTCACAGACAGCGGGTTTGACATATACATTGTGGTCGATGTTTGTCGCTAACGACGACGACTTCGCGAGTTCTGTGTTATTGAAATGGGTGCAGGGTAAAGTGCTATCCACAATCCCTATCAGTGCCGTCGGTGAGTTTATAGCACCTCGGAGTCACGCTATCAGTTTTATCTCATTTTCTTATGTGTACCCGCTATTCCATGCTAGTTTCTTGCATGGTTCAACACTTCTTCGCATGGTTAGTTATTTAAAAAATTGACCGAAGACCCTAGGCTTATAATTCAATATTAGGAGGATCTGGTCCCTTCAACAGCGCATGCGATTTGCAAGAGAGATCTCAATCTTAATTATCCTGGTGAGCCCCAAGATCTTGCCATAAGCACAGATAGATAATTAATTATGACTGCCTTAAGCTTGCATTGACACAATGTGCTTCAGGATTAACATTTACGGTTCAGGTCTGCAGCTAATTCTTGTACCTCAATACCACCGTGCTGAGGTGTAATTTTAGCTGATGAATCCGAAAGCAATCACAAATCATCGTTCCAAACCCACAACTTCGTCCCAGCTCCCATTTTACAGCGCCCAGGTAAATGGGTTTTTTGGCATGCGAAAATCTGTTATTCAATCACCTTCACAGGTCTGGTACATTTGTACATGTATTTGCGACGTAATGATTGCGGCGACAATGGTAACAATTGTATGGTTGGCTTCGTCTGTACGGCTGCATGATCGCTCATGCTGTATGTGGTTTGAAAGCTTGCTAAAGCCCGCCAAAGCTCCGTGTCTGCAAGTACCGAGTTACTCATCAATCGGCTTATCATAGTTTCCATCGAGTCGAGCGCCATTACCGCTGCTCTGGCTCTCGTAGAACTTTCCTTCTACCTAGGACTGCCCGGAACTTACCTCCCAGGAATCATGTCAGTTACCCTCCCTTCCCTTCTGTCAGTATGTTTGGCTAATATGATCCCATGTCCCAAGTTTGGCGGCTCGCGGACGGTTGTACGTGTCGCATCTACTTACCCTAGCTATGTGATAAAATCCGTGACCCTTGGCTAGATATGCGAATGTCCTGCTTGTCTCGTTAAACGGTCGACGACAGACACTCCAGCACTCTCGACAGGCAGATTCAAACCGAATTTCTGCCCTCCGATTTGCTACTACTGTACAAACATGCATGACGCAAGGGGACGCCTAGGTGCGCACCCAAGAAACACATAGATTTGGGCTACTTACCAGTCATAGCGATGAGGGGACGTCTACGACAGCTTGTCCGTTTTGATGCAGTAGACGGGAGCACCCACTTTCGGGTACATCGTGCACTGTTTTTTCCATTCAGTCGACTGAGATTCACCATGCCGGTTATAGTATAATAATTCATATAATAATTAGTGATGAATTCACAAACCAATTCAACACACATCAGATGTGAGAGCTGGGAATTCGCGACGCAGGCTCACTGTCGTGATATCTTCCCTTCAATTTCTTCTTTCCTTGAGTAGCTCTTATGATAAATTTCTTTTGCTAGTCGGTACTCACAATCGCACAAGAACAGATCGTCATGCAGCGCTTACTTGAAGTGGAGCAGCCTCTCCGAGACTACACCGCCAACGGTATGACACACTGCTGGTAGATCAGTGGTCCAGCTACTTTTCACCAAATTGATGACCTGGATATCGGTTGCTCCCACCTTTGATACATGTAATGAAATTTAGCCCGTTGACACCCCAAATTGCCATCCAATGCCCACATAATTCCTCCAGTACTACTAAAAATTGCGCCTG
>JABCKI010006169.1:0-12372 GCA_018282025.1 Sphagnurus paluster
CATTGCCGACCTCTGTGAATCACTCATCTCTTCAAGCAAGAGGCAAGGGCTTGAGGTCGATGTGGCCATGACCGGCCGTGTCGCGCTTTTGGTGAACTTAGTTTTATTTCTGTGTACTATCAACTAACGTGATCCCCGACAGCGACTCATACTTACCGGAGACACTTCGGCAAAGTTCTGGGAAACCGTCGATGCACAACTCAAGTCTTTGCGAGAAGATTATCCTGAACCAGCACGGCTCTCTAAGTACGTCACGGTGTTGTCATTTTTCATCTTGCTAATTCTTAATTTCATAGGTTTATTGCAAAGATCCTAGACCAGGATCGTGAGGTCTACGGGTCCTAGATGGCGCGATCCTCGGCTGCAGCCGTTAGTTCTTGTACTCGTATTGTTTATTTTGTTATCCCCTACTGTAATTTATTGTGCTGAATCGCTATTGTACATACATTATAAAATCCTATGGCTTGTCTTACTGTGATGTCAGAATGCTGCAATGTAACGAACACTAATAGCCTGGTACAGTCCCATGGTTATGTGGTGCAGATCACTATAAATTCTTGTGATGAGGATTGGGGAGACGTCTGCTGGATGTCGAGCCGGATGTTGGACCAAGATTAGCTATCTATGAGTGTCATCGGATATACCTTTTTTCTCTCAGCAGGATGTCTGACAGGTGTTGACAAATATTACGGCACTATCCATCAAATATCAAGCCTAAACCTTGCAGCGCCATCAGAGCCAAACGGTGGTGTACTCTACTGATGCCCTTGGCTTATTTCCATCTGTTTGATTGAGTTTGAAATAGCAAACTTTCAACGACTGGAAGATTAACACAGGTAGCAATGCCATTGATTCGCGGTAATGGCAATTTTTGGAGCCACATTTGAATCGCTTTTCACTGATTTCGCCATTTAGTCTGCATGTACTTGAAGCCTCAAACCCGCGTAGACTAGAGTGGAGTTGCCATGAATTGGGTAGAGGCACTGGGATCTTCATCTGCAAGGTTCGTCGTTATCAAGTTTGTAGTTGACATAGTGAACTCAGCATCGCGTAGGCAGGATAATCGCCACGGTGCACCGCGATAAACTGGTTTGGGTGTGCAGTGCGGTTTTCCTCACCTTCGAGCGGAACAGTCCATGAGACTGACTGCACGGACCATCGCTTCGTCGCTGATGACCCTTTCTCAAACATTACTGCTAGTTGCCCCGGAATCAGAGCTCCTCTTGCTGGAGAACTGGAACTTGATCGACTCCTGGGAGTCCTTGGTCGAGTTCAGCCACATGTCGTTTGGTGAGTTTACTGTATGCTTTGATCAAGGCGGACATGCGCTAGCTTTGAGATCTAACGATCCTTGTATATTCTGTCGCTCCGAAAGGCGGACGCGCTGAAGGGTTCCCTGTCCCCATACACATGTAACAGCAGCTCGGTAGCAACCCTAAACTTCCTCTTCAAACGGGATATATCACCAACTTGTGTTAACCACCCACCGAACATCCGTCCCCCATGTATCTGTACCCGCCTGACACCACCTTGGCATCGTCACGCCGCTTCATCTTTTCGAGTCTTCCGCGAACGGCATCTATCGACACCCTGCGCTCAGCACCCACCGGCCATGTGTCCACATAAGTACCTATGACCACAGATGACAAGCGTGCACCATATCCTCGACTTTCTTCTTCGAACGACATCATCTTCACATTGCAATCAATACTTACTGGCTATGTGTCCGCCTACGCACCGATACCCGTGCAGCGCTCGCTTTGGCGTTCGCTACGTGCGCTTCAGGCCTTTGGGCTTTCATTTCTCACCGCGACAGCACCACGACCTTCTATCATGCACCCACCCGGCTATGCGTCTTCCTATGCATTTATACCCGCGCGGCGTACACTTGGGGGTCTGCTCGGTTTAGGATTCGAGCGACATCGTGTTTGGCGGCGGGATTGACACTTTGCCTTGGCTTCAATACTCACCTGCTCAGCTACCATTTTGACGTCAACATACAGCTCAGTTTTCATCATTCGACCGATATCTTTTTGGCGGCTCGTTTTCTTTGGCAAAGATACCCATCTGGTATCGATTTCTGGTTCATTCTTCCTTTCGAACAACATCTTGTTTAGCAGCTCAATTGTAACCTTGGCTTGGTGTTCCTTGCTCCCTTTCTTTTCCTATATATTCTTTGGGCCTGGTTCTATCTCTGTTTACATTCTCGAGACATTTGCTTTTGTTATCTCATTGGTTGTCTGTCCTACGTTGCAGTATGGATGTATTGTGTTTATATATGAATCGTTTGTGTCAAGGCTTGTACGTCCTACTGCGAATGCGGTCACGTCATCCATCTATACATAACGTGCTGCCAGTGATTAATGCCCCTGCGCTCTCCCCAACCTGCCAGGACGTGTGAAACTAAATATTTCATGCCTGGCGCGTATCTCATACCTTTTATTCAGCGACTCGTCCAGTCTCTAGGCACTTCTCCGACACGTGATAGGTGCTGCATAGTCGCTATATGGATATTCCAGTAGATAGACACAGGTAGTGTTAGATTCCTTTGGATTTGGGCAAAGAGCTCGGTATAGGGGTATTAATTGAAGAGAGATGTACATCTTCGCAATAGATAGGTAAATAATTTCGATGCAGTAAAGTAACGTCTACTAGTTTATAAGCAAAAATGTATGATGAATTAAAATGAAGGCCCTTCCTCGTAATTATGCAGTCCCAGTAATCTCGACAATTCAGCATATTCAGTCAACGTCATTGTCACCAGTTGACACTTTCGCGCCGCATCAATTTCTTCAGCTAGCGCGTCCAATCTGCTCCTCACGAGATTGAACATATCATTCACCAATATATCCATCGCCCGCCCTCGAAAATCGCACACCAAAAGCGTTGCCGACACGAATGGCTGTGCGCGCAAGGAATCTTTAATCCAGATGGCAATGAAGTCGCTGAACGCACACCCGAGCTCTGTGTACGCGCGCTCGAATTCTTCCTCCTTCCGCACGTAAAAGCATGGGTAATACCCTAAGATGAGTGTTGTCAGGCGTCGGAGAGGCTTTGCTCTAGATGGGTCTTTGTTGCCGGTGTTGGAGCAGAGTGCGCGGAGTAGTGGTGCTGTATCAGCGTCGCGAAGAGATAGTGCAAGGTGCTCGAGGGAGGCGCATTTGTACAAGAGGTCGAGCAGGCTCTCCGACTTCACCTGCACATCCCAAAGGCATAGTACATGCAGGGTAGCTACCCACGGGCGGACCGGTTCCATGAATGGCTGCGAGTGTACTGGATCACCCGCGAGGCGCAGGGCCTGGATCTGCGGGAGTTCCAGCATGTCGATGGCATCGCGGAAGGATATGTCAGGGTGATCCTCCTCCTCACTCCCACAAAACTGCAGCGTGAGCTCGGTGAGCTGTGGGAATGTGGTGACGTGGGGTTCGTCCCAGTCGTCTGCATCGAGCCTGCGATGGTATTCCACGTCTATGCGGGTCAGATGTGCAGCACGTAGCTGAGTGCATTGGAAGAAGATGCTGCAGAAGTCATAGATTGTCATACGCCCGCAAATTGTGAGTGTCGTGAGCTGATTCCATGGCATAGACCAGTACCCGCTCCTTAGTAGAGTCCAGCGACGAACATGAAAATAAACTTCGGTGAGTGAAGGTGTGTTGCGGAAAACAGTAATCGCGAGCGGAAGGTCCTCTTCAGCTGATGAGTAATCTGTGAATGTGAGTTTGCGTAAGGCCGTAAGGCTGCAATTACGCGACCCGAGGAGCGGCCTGACCACGTCATAACCTCCTGACGCGAACTGCAGGGATAAATCGGTCAAGCGAGGTCCGAATTCAACAATTTTCTTACAAAGGTGCTGCGCATCCTCTGAATCAAGTGCCTTAAGGCTTAGCTTCAGTGAAAGCGACAGCGGACGGACGCTGCCCGCACGGGAGAACCAATTTGATAAAATTGTGCCGTGGATATGGGGTGAGGGCGGTGGTCGGAATAGGCTCGACAAGACGCCACGGGCTCTCGGTGCCAGTTCAAGGCTTGTCCAAATCTCAGGACACGCAAGTGCAGCTCGCCGCCAGGCGGAGCAGACATGGGAGAGTGACAGGGCGGACGTTCCATATAAATAAGGACGAGTGTGTGAAAGGGAGTGGACGAAAATGATTCCGAGGACTTCAAGAGGCAATAGACGCACAGGGGCCAGTAGCGCTAGGTAGGCATTTAACTTGCTCGATGCGGCTTATCTTTCTCGTTCCTGGAGTCTCATTTTCTGAATGAATTCCTGTGTTTCGAGTTGTAGTCGAAATAATTCGCAGTTAGACTTGGCTATCTCTGACTTCTGTTGGTCGATGAGTCGGTGCAACGCGGCTTGCTGGCCTAGAGACAGTCGCTCGTTAGAATGCACTAGTTTATTGACCATATCCAGATCCACAGGTGTTCGCACTTCACATTCCTGGTTGGAGGAGCATTAGACACCAGTGGCTGAAGTTCACAACGAGCTATGGCGTACTACTACAGTCGCGTTCTGTTTCTCCTGAGCGACACATTTTCTCAGAAAGACCACAGCTTCGGTCGAGAGGTTCGAATCTAGAAGCAGGGCTCGTGTTACAATTTGGGTGTAAGGTCTGAATCGTGGTCACTCACCGTGGACTATTCCAGTGCGTTAGTAAATTCTCATCTGTGAAACAAATTTTTAGGGAGAAACTCACAAAGCTTTTCTAGATTTTTGTGTATTTCTCGGGAAACAGCAGAGTGTGAGGCCATTGGTGATGACTAGCTCAACGGTTAGGTCATAGTTAGCATGGTCAAGTGCGGCCCGCTGTTTTGTGTGCTCTGGCTTGTAGTGATCGTAGTTAGATTAGATTCCTAGATATTGATTTCTGGACACTGCCCTGCCGGATAGCAATGAGCAGCATAGGGAGCAGGAGCCATAGACAGATAACGTATGAGGCACAAGTCATTTGCTGTGGGGTAGGGGGAATCAGTGTCGGCAATCCTATACCTCCGTGATTCCCGCTCACCTACTGCGCAATAGCAAAGAATGTGCACCCTGTAAAAGTCAATTTTGAGAAGCAGTTGAAATGGATGCGTCTATTATACGTGGCACACCTGGTGAGCAAGCCTGCCTGGTGCGAATTCTCTATTCTCATCCTAGAGCGAGCGTAGACTTCTTTGAATGCCTATATAGTAAATACTGTATTTCTCACCTTTGTGCACATCTCCTCCGAGAGCTAGTTGAATTATAAAGGCAGTGTTAGGCTCTTTGGGGAACGATGAGGAGGTTAAGGTGAATTGCACCAAAATCGATCTACCATCACGATTAGATTAGATTGTTGGTCGCTAACATGACCGTGTCACTGGACCACCACTCCCACTCTACACCGCTTACGTCCAGTAACGCGACCCCCGTGGCTTCAATTAATTACCGTTATTCTATTCCCTTCAAGGCCCAACAAATGCCTACACTTCTTTCCCAACGACGAGGCTCTCTATGCCCATCCCTCTCCCACGCCGCTTCTCCAGCCTCTCTTCGAGCACGTCCTCGTCCTCCGCTGCCACAAACCTGACTGCTTTTGCGGACGAAGAATCCTCCGCACACCATAGCCCCACTCCCAGTCCTGGCCTAGAGAGCAAACCCACTTTGGGAAGAACCGTCCCTCTGGCGGCATCGCCATCCTGGTTCGTTGACTTTTGACAAACTCACGACCATACTGGAGATACACACCTGGGGTAGGTGATACGTCTCCCTCTTATCTGGATTTCCAATTAATTTATATCTACACGCTCAGGTAAAGGAACTCATTGAAAAGGCGCTGCGGAAGAATCCAGAGATGTGGTTATGCGACAGGGAGAGGACAGCCAGCACGAGTTTGGGCGGAAGCTCATCGTCTAGCTCTAGTACATGTATGCGCGGGCTCTCATTCTATTTATAAATCTTACATAGCCAGTAGTACGAAATACCAGCCCTAGGACTACCTCCTGCGGCAGCGTTTCTGGCGACGATACCTCCTCCAATGCGGCGCAGGCGAGACGATCACAAGCTCGCACGTCAAGTTCACCTCCATCCTCCATCCTCCTGGTTCCACACCACTGTTAAGGCGTTCTTCACTGACTACGGCAACCCTCGCACTTGGACATGTTCGAACAGATGACCCACAGCCTCGAGGTCGCACTATGACGTCCGCAAGACGAGGCGCAAAACATCAACGATGAGGGCACGAGCAGCGCGACGAGCAAGGTGCCGGCACTCGACCTCAGCGAGATAAACTTCTCCAGGCTGCATGCACGGCAATGGGCAGCCGCAGCCAACGGGAGAGGCGCAGGCGGTGGTGGATACGCTGAGCAGCCTCTTGTCGTTCGTGTACTCGAGCAATGAGCCCGAAGCTGGAGCGGAGGAGCATCGGAAAGGCGAGAGTGAGACCGAGCCGAGGACGTTGCTGTAGCCATCGGACATGGTGAGACCAAAGAAGAAGAGTTTCCATCGGCGGCGGGGGAGACGTTGGCGTCTTTTGGCTCGGGGTTCGGCTCTGGTCTGGTTCGGCGGTCGATGATGGAGCGGGTCATCAGCGTGAAGGGCTGCCTGTTGTGTCACTGTCCGCAGATATATTGGCGTATGTACAAGCCACGACTGGAACTAGGTCGAGCGTATCGTGGTCACCAACTTCGTCGCTGCGAGCCAGGCCCACACACGAAGATTATCTGAAAGGTGTCGAATGCGGATTATTGACTTGGCACGGTATGTGGGGTTTCTATCTCGAGTGGGCTGGCGCTGATATTTCCTGCAGAGTAGAACTCGGCGACTGTCGTGCACGACCGCATCACAAGCCAGCTGGAAGAAGAACAGATGCAGGTATATGTCAGGACGGGAATCCACTTACGGTTACTGTCCAAGGTGTGTTCCTCTTTTTCCGCAGCAGCGAATTATTGTAGATTTGATGTTCTAGGGCGCGATGATTTGAATGAGACTCATTCGACTCGTCTTCAATGAGTGGTCGTAGTACATTGAAGCATGGCTCTTCGTTTACTATCGTGATAAAGACAAGTTTTATACAGCCCGCCGTCCTGGTTTATCCAAGAGGACATCAAGTATGACTCGCCCCAATCCGCAGACGATATCTGGCCATTCATCAATTTCCATGGGCTCCAAACCTACGAAAACCTACATCCCCTTGATTCATTCAGTGAGTCCAATGATCAACATATGTCTTTCAAGTGTGCTGATACCAATACAACTAGAAACATTTAATGAATTGATTTACCGGTAAGGCCATTCACATAATCACGTTTAGGTTTCGATTTCGACTGATAATCGCTCTCCCAAAGCCTCCGCATGACCAGTCGAGAAACCTGGCGACCCGTATCGCCTGGTCAGCGCTGCCGCCTGCCGCTTCATGACCTTTGCGACAGTCGACGAGGCCACGAGCCAGGTGATCGAGGGCTCTGCTTGGTGAAGCATACAAGCACTGCGCCAACCGCTACGTCAGTGGGGTGCTCGTTATCTTTCGCCTCGCGCCGCATGACTATCATTGCTTCCGCTCGCCAGTGGAGGGTGCGGCGTGCCTACGGCGAGAACGTGAGCAAGCTTGTGCCCTGGGCATTGACAGGCCGCAGTTCAGACACGTTATGGCGATCTGTGTTAGTGCGATGATGGTGGGGAGCATCAAGTCAACAGCGCAGGAAGGGGACCACGTCATGCGCAGACAGGAGCTCGGGTACTTTTGGTCTGTAAATCTTTCTATTTTATACTTTTCGAGTGAAATTACCATGCAATAAATGCGTCGATACATCATGTTCCAAAATTCGGGATTGCGGCACCAAAATTTTTGCTCAGTCCTAAATCATATTTTCTACTACACTCGCGGACGCACGCCACCACCGCTGCCGCTGTACTTGGACAAGGCGATGGACAATCCCCTTCGAGGTGGACGAAGGATTTGTGCGTATGCGAGAGCCGTGAGTACCCGTAGTCATTGCAGATATGCGCCATGGCGTCTGCACCTGTGCCCAGCAAGCAGCGGTGAGAGGGGCAAGCGCGGCTCTGCTAGGTCCTCCACTACGCCAGTGGATGGGGACGTATACGATGGCTGGTGATGGTTAATGAGGTTGCTGCTGCTGGCTGAACCCGATTGACACAACTGGCGCTGCCAGCTGATAAATACGATAGGTGACGGTGATGCATTGATGACTGGAGAGCATACTTGTCTGGGGATCGTGAGCGAAGGCTTGAGTGGTGCGTGGGCGACAGCGTGTGGAGTCGACGTCAAACGATGCAGCCAGCTCCATATACACCCTCTCCTGCGCGGACGACCCACTTCTCCGTTCCTCTCAGCCTCGAGCTCCCTGAACGCGTCCCACGCAGCTCTAGCTCCGCCAAGACTACTGTACACCCATCATGCATCAGCACCGTGAAACACAGTATGGATTTAGGGTGGACGCACTAGAAGAATGTCCTGGGGACCCATAAACTACGTGAATGGACCAACTTTGTCCTCCTGTAAGCTCAAGGCCGTCAGCACATGCCGCCATTGGAGGACGCCGTTGGACGTATCTTGAAAACATCAGGTCATCTAGTTCTCTACCACGCAGCACAGATAGCCACAGGATTCCCTATCCATCGAGTCCACTGAACGGTTTGCGATGCTCTTCATGGCCATCTCCGTCGTGCGGGAACGAATGAACATGGCCTCGTTGTCGTCATCGGTTCCAACGACTAGGTATCGATCACAATGACCTTGATACCACAATATATTAGTTGAGTGTCTCGCGAAAACTGAGGAAGACTCACCACGCTATACCATAGTGAGAGCAAGAGACGGACATCAGCAAATGTGTGAAAATGCGGCGCGGCCCCATGAAAGTCACCAAGCCAACCCTTCTTGAACCTGAACCACCACCATCTCCTTTATTTCCCACGGTTCACACCCTCTGGGATGGGGAGCTAGTCTCCCCTCCAGCCCCCTACACACTCCTTACCCCACTGCCTGGCCACTCCTCTGGCCGTACCACCAACCCTT
Source organism: Sphagnurus paluster (assembly GCA_018282025.1). NCBI lineage: Eukaryota > Fungi > Basidiomycota > Agaricomycetes > Agaricales > Lyophyllaceae > Sphagnurus > Sphagnurus paluster. The sequence continues at coordinate 9,000 of JABCKI010006169.1, forward strand.
GTGACCCAGACGCCTTCCCTAGCGTTCTGTGGCACCCCCAGCCCCCTCAACAAGAAGGCTCGGCAGCCAACCTCTTTCATTAGTGCGAAGGCCGCCCTCTAGGGACCCCCGGGGAGCTGCCTAGGTTCCCCACCACCACCAGCTGCTTCGGCGGCACTCGAGGCCAATGCCTCACCCCACCCCCTGCGCCCCCACCTCTGGGGGCACCTGTCCACCTTGGCCTTGGGACCTCAAACCCCCAACTGCCACACCTCCCCCACAAGGCACCACTCGGCTTTGGCCATGCCTCCCCCATGAGGCACCACCTGGCTTTGGCCACACCCCTCGGCTTCAGCCACCCGTCCCCCCCGGCTACTCCTGTGCCACGGGGAGCATCGCCACCCCACCACAGCCACATCGCGCTCACGCCCGGTGCTGGCCCCCCTGGCTGTCGCCGCTGCCATTATAAGCGGCCCCCTGCCCCCGCCCCTCAAAAGGCATTTTTCTTTTTCTAGACTTAAACTATTTAGGCCTAGTCCCTGTCCCCGGTTGAACAGCGGCGTCAAACCGAAGGCCCGACTACCACCGTATTCAGTCACCTTTCTTGTGACCCCCACCGCAGCATATAGGGCGCTTTTTAGGGACCACTACGGTTGTATACTAACTTTTCTTTTCTCAGTTTCTTTTTCTCTTCTCGGGCATTTTTACACCAGGGACAGTCTCGCACACTTACCTCCTACACCTTCACCATTATTACCATATTACCAGCCAAACAACGGCTACCCACACTACTCTTACATACAGCGCCTGTAGTCCACGTGCACTTAAATGTGCTATACAAATTAGTTTTTTTTTTTTTTAAAAAAAAAAAGAAAGTCACTGAGCATGTGATGGTCGATAGTGTGCTTGTATTTATAATGTAAGGTCACAAATCACTTGTCTACATTGGCAAGGGGCAGTAGGTATATTGTAGAGACAACATAAGGAGGTGAATTCACGCAAGGCCTTTAGAGGATATAGGATCCCTCAATCTCGTGAACTTGATGCCGGCTCCATGCCAAGCAAGCATAACAGTCATCGAATTGATTAATGTGCCAACGACTAGTCATATAACTTTAAACTCATGATCAGGTCAACGTTAACCTTCATGCTTCATACATCATGTTCAAGTAGTATACAACTTGAATATATTTGTTGCTCGTGTTTAGATTTTATCGACATCCTCGATAGCTGCTGTTCTTGACTAGTTCCGAGGTCTATATTTATATAGACCGAGGTTTTGTGAGTTTGGCTTATATAATTGATCGCTTTGTCATAAAGGTACCAACTGATCCAAAAACTGAACCCGCATCAAAACACCTCATACTATATATGGATGCGTCGGTGCTCTTGTTGGGCTTAGTCATAAAGGTACAATTGATCCAAAAACTGAACCCGCATCAATATTGGTCTATATACGGGTATGATGTCGGTGCTCTCTGAGCTTAGAGGGCTTAGTCATAAAGGTACCAACTGATCCAAAAACTGAACTCACATCAATGTCGTTATCCCACCACAAAAGAATAAAACATGTGGGTCAAGTTTGAAGGTCATCCAAGTCTCTTTTCTTGCATCCACCTTTTTCCACCTGTTTTTGATGGGGGTGATGTTATTTAACATTACAATAAAATTTTACATGAAAATGGGCTTGCAATGGCTGAAAAACATGGAAAACAGCTGGTTTTGATGAGCAGACGCGCGACGCGACCCAGTCATGTGACCACGTGACCGAAACGCAAAAGATGAATCTGTCTTTTTCATGGTGTTGCGACAGCAAACAGATCAAAAATGATGAAGCTATGCTCAAAATGAGTTCGTAAACGCAAGTCTTTTTCAGATTTTGGAGAGACGCAATGCCTGCCAAATTGATTTTGTTTGTTGATGTTGTTGTCCCCTCATAATCTCGACTCAGAACAGGATAATCCAGATTGCATTCGCAACATCAAGATAATAATTGAAGTGAAGTTTTATAAAATGTTTTTGAACCATTACCCTGGATCTGTTCAGTCAAAAAACAGATTAAACACCACACTTAAGAAAATACGTACTCTAAACATGCCTCTTTGAGACATCTGGGCAGTTTAAATATATGCTTGACTGAACAAATCCTGCATGTGTGATATAAAATGAGCTGTGCACTGGAATTGGGTTAATATCTGTCATCTACGAGTTTTAATCCGTCCGGAGCTGGTCTGCACGAAACGCGCCAATTAGCTTACATAATAGGCCTCAAATGCGCGTCGCGCGTCACAAAAATTGCTTTCTAGTGTGAGCACAACGACTCTGTCCTTGAATAATCACCTTATATCACCATAATAGACCATTTATAACTTGATACGAAGACTATGAGCAACATCCCTGGAAATTACAATGCAGAGATCAACAGACTAGCCTAGTTCACATGAGGAACATAGAAATATTGCATAAACGAAGCCCAGATAATGGCAGAAAGTAAGCGGCTGATAGCCACTGAAAGTAATTGTGAAATTGAGGCTTGAAATAGCGGCAGAGAGGTGTAAAATAATAATGATCTTATTTGCTACTCCAAGGTCTACAGGTCAAATATTTAATTCATGTATTCATAGGCCTAAAAGAATTACAATTAAGTCCTCATATACCTATTTGAATGTTAGAATACATTTCTTGACTCCCCAGTCATCGGATAGCTAAGTGCAGAAGGCAGAGGGGGGGAACAGAGCTCCCATGGTGGCTGTGCGCTTATGTCATCTATCACGAAGATTTGGCAGGCATTGCGCCTCTCCACAGATTTTGGCCGATGACTTCATCACGTGATAAAAATGAAAAATGTAGATCTATGTTTGCCAACGAGAAATATAGTGTCCGGACATTTTTCTCATGAGAAATGAGGGAGATATGATCAAAACAAGTTTTTAAACGCGAATCTTTTCAAAATTTCAACCCACAATGCGGCCTCTCAGGTACGGGTTGTTGCCGGGTTGGCAAATTGAGACCCCTACCCGCATCCGAATGACCCGGCTGGGTCACCTGACCTATGCTGATCACTAGCTAGGCTAAATGCCTATTTGTAAGAAACACACAATGATTGAGATAAGATAGACCGAGATAAGCTTGAGATGAACTTAAATCATACAAGATTTGAATGAACAAAGTGTGATTAATGCACTGAGTGGATTCTACAAATGATGCAAGTAAACTAGAGAGGCTTTTATAAGTAAAAGAATAGGAGAATGTCTGAGATATAAGTAGATTAGAAGTTGTAGAATCAATGGAATAGGGATAAGTCTGAGATAAGTCTGGAATAATGAGATAAGTTTGGGAAAATGAGTATCATATGAATAAGTAAGGGGAATTTTGTAAGACAAGTGAAAAGGAG
>JABCKI010006170.1:0-12346 GCA_018282025.1 Sphagnurus paluster
AATTATTCTTGGAGACCTGATTTTGATGCCACAATTTTGCTTCCCTATACATGCACAATTTGCTGAGACTTGATTTTTTTTGATATTCCAACTCTAGAAATCCCTTTTATTTGAATACAACACATATTTATGCACAGTGTTGAAGGGATGAGCGAAAAAAGTGTTTTTTGAAACTCCCAACCATTTTGAAACTCGTAACACATGATAGTACAAGCTTATATTTGTGTAATCCATGCTTCTGCCGATCCGTTTAGCCACCTCGCGTCATCTCTATCACTCGAGTATCTGCGAGGGGCCGTTGGCTGAATAGGTAGTTTGCGACTGCTATAAAGACTGCACCTTGGGCTGAGATGGATAAGTACTATCACCATAATTTCCAGTCTCCGAGTCGTATAGTCCTTCTAGATGGCACATCTTCTCCTCGTCGCTTCTCCGGAATGGGGTAAGCTTTTTTCCCCTTCTATGTAGTTCTATCTGACCTATTTGAAAGGTCACACGAGACCCATATGCGCTCTTGCGGCACGTCTAGTTTTGAGCAAACAGGACTTGGTCGTCACAATCCTGAGCCCACCCCATGTCTTGGAAAAGGCCCAGTTTGAAATTTCAAGACAGTTTGAAGCTGAACCTGCAAGCCTTGCGCGCATCAGGTCTGAAGGACTGATATATTACCTGAAGACTGACCGTTGACCTAAATTATATTAGACTACTTTCAACTTTCCATTCCACCGAGATGGACATGAAAACTGTCGTGGCGCTCTTTGACCAGTCCTATGGTACCGTGTACGAAAAACTCTCACAGGGCAAACCCGTCGTTTGTTCAACCACGGGAAAAAATTTCGACGCAGCTCCAGCACCTACTGCAGTTATTCTTGACGTATGTGGCCTTTTGTTCTTGAAAAACGTTCGGCTGTCAAAAACTGGCGATGTTCATTTTCGCCATTAGTTCTTCTGGATTGCTCAACTTAAAGCAACTCGCGCACTTACCGGACGGACAGTTCCTGTCATCTCATGGGTAACTGGTGGTAGCTCCATGTTCCTTCGTTTATGGGGTCCCGAGGCTCTTGGGGGCCTTGATGACTTCGGCGCAAAGGTACATGCAGAGGTTGCTCTGAGCGGCAGACATCCAATCAAGGTCGGTGACGAGGTACGTGATTTCTGACATCCGCCTGGTGAACTATTGTCATCAATTCCATTCTATAGCTCTATCGCAAAGCTCAAGGCACTATAGTCAGAATACCGGGCCTCCCTCCGATGTACGACTATGAGTTCCAGCCACAACAGGTAATCTTTGCTTTGTTTCAGAATAAATGAATGCTCACCGAGACCAAATAGATCCCTTTTACTATTCCAGTGTCACTACTGCTCATCACTGGCCGCGAGTAAGATCTTCTCGTATGTCGACGACTGAATTCAATTCACTGACGAAAGATCATTATAGGTTTCTATTGGATAGTGATGGAATCTTGATAGCGTCTTGTGATGCGTACGAGAAGGGGCCCCTGGATGGGGTTCGCCAATGGTTCGCGGATTGGAAAAAACCCATTTATACTGTTGGTCCACTTCTACCTGCAGGCTACACGTCCACGCAATCAGACGCGAATGAGAGCCATAGCGAAATAGAACATTTCCTTTTCAAGAAGCAGGAGACCCACGGCAAGCGCTCTGTTGTTTTCGTATGACGCCTTCGAATTTCGACCGTATGATCTATGGGAACTGACGGGACGTCATAGATATCATTTGGAACTGCTTTCTGGCCTACAACTCCCGAGTATCTCGAGGAGGTCGTCGATGCACTGCTGGAGAAGGAAATGCCATTTGTGAGCATGACGCAGTCCATTTTGGTTGACTTCTCTAAAACCTCTCAGATCCTATCTTGTGCTTCGCCTTTCGCCAACGTCCCGGCGGAGCTATCGGAGAAAATAAAAAATTCTAGTCTGGGGCTACTTGCAAAATGGACGCCCCAGCAGTTCGTCCTAAACCACCCTGTGGGTGTTACCTTTACCACTCAACCAAACAGAACTTAAGTGGGGTTGACGCAATATACAGGCAACAGGATGGTTTCTCACGCATGGAGGACACGGTGGTATCACAGAGTCTCTCGCGAGTGGAATCCCCTTGTACGCCCCATAACACTGACAGGTACTGGAAAACTTACTCACATTTGATAGGATCTGCTGGCCTTTTGACGGCGACCAACCGACCGCCGCTGTGCATGTGACAGAAAACCTAAAGGTGGCATTCGAGCTGATCGAGGTGAGGACTGGACAGGGACTCCGTCCTATCTGCAGAAATGGAAAGACGCCTAAGGGCACACGCGAAGCTGTGGGCGAGGAGATCCGGCGTGTGCTTGATTCTTGCAAGGGCGAAGAAGGGGAGCAGTTGAGGAGGAATGCAGAGCGTCTCAGAGGGGAGCTCGCCGACGCTTGGAAGGAAGGTGGGACAGCGAGTGTCGCGATAAGTCAATTCCTAGAGAAGTATACTTGAAGGCCGATGTGTGCCAGCAATCAACTAGAGCCATTATAACTTAGAGAATACATAGATTTAGATGTAGAAGTTTCGCACAAACGATATTACATGGGATTACATGTCGTAGGAATTTACAGTTCTGATAGGTGAGCAGGAAGTGTGGTATGCTGGGAATCATGGTGTCGGTTCGCCATCTTGCGAGCCCTAGATGACAACCTGTTGGTTAGGTTGAAAAATATAATAGCATAAACTCACATATGTGATATAGTCGGGACTCTCGCAAGCCTTGTACTCTTTGAGAAGCTCATCGCATGTTGCTCTAGAAATGAGGCGCTTAGATTCGGGCCTTGGGATGTGAATAAACAATGACACGCACCGTGCATCGTCGAACTCCTCTAACCCGTTCTCAAACATTTTCTCCTTTTTATACTGCTCCAGGAAAGCATTGCGCTTGCGTAGTCGATCGAATTGATCTAACATACGTTTGAATAACTGTTCAAAATCAGCGACAATGAAACGATCAAGGCGGAAATTATACAAACAGAGGCAATGCTTGTGTGGTTTGCGAGCATAAGCCCACTAACACGGTGATTCGTTGTGATGTATGGTGACTTGCGGGTCAGCGCTACCTGGATGGATGCTGGACCCCACGGTATGAAGTTGGCGAGTTGACGCTCGCGAATACGTAGAAGAGATTGGTGCACCTAAACAATAAAAGAGGGTCCAGATGGAAAAACCAAACAGTCGCAGAAAATATAAGTTCATACGTCGGTGGGGTCGACATCGCCCTGGATAATGTTCAAGATCGAGATATAGCACGCTGTTTTACTTGGTGTCGTCGAGACCATACGATTCTTGGGCTGCAAGAGGCGGCGCATAACGTCGAGAACTGTTGTTCTCCGGATTGGTTTTGCCTAAAACTAAAGTTAATACAAACAAGCGTCCAAAAGAATAGTTGAAAGCACTTTGTCAATTTGGTCGCTTGTAAACGGGGTATATGAGGTCATGAGGAAGTGACAGCGAGGTGTGGGGATGAGGGAAGCAATAATGCCAACCAAGTCGTTATTCATGTATCCGGGGTATCGAAGTGTTTGCGTGCTGGCCGCCATAACCGTGGCCACCTTGTAGAATCATCAGTGAAAAGCCTAAATGAAAAGGGAAAATGAAAAAAGATGCACCAGTTGGTTGGTTTGATCAAACGACGGTGTTTGTACATGGAGTCGATCCGCCGAGATTCTTGCAAGAGCACTATTGTCCAATACCACGACGGAGTCGGCGTGATTGACAAGACGTTTCAGAGTGAGGAGGGAATTATAGGGTTGTACTACCACGTCTCCTTCCTGTGAGTTTGGGAATACGCTGTATGTTTGGATCAGTTTCTTTGGAAACTTGTCGTTGAGTCGTTCTAGGACAAAAGAGCCAAGACCAGAGCCGGTACCCCCAGCTATGGAGTGGGTAAGCATGAAGCCCTATTTTCAAAAGTCATGCTTGGTTGAATTTCGGAGAGAACGTCGAAGACACACCTCTAAGGAATCGCTTCCTTCAGCCTCTCGATCAATCATCTCCATAACCTCTTCGTATATCTTTTCCCCTGAGGCGTAGCCTTGCGCCCAGTTATTCCCCGCACCACCTCCATCTTTGGAGACGAAGATATTTTCTGGATTATACAGATTTGCGTATGGTGATGTCAAGATGTTGTTGATCACCTAGCGTTGAGCACAATCAGTACAATGGCACTAATCACTAGGTCAATAACAACCCTTGGCTCAAGATCAACGAGTATAGCACGCGGTATATAGTGCTCGTCGTCCGCTTGGTAAAAAAACACGTCTTTGCGGTCGCCGCCTTCAGTGGCCCATTCCTCAAGAATACCCTCTTTGCTGATACCGTGCTCAGCACAAAGACGCTGCCAGTAGACGGAGCCCACTTGGAAATGAATCAAAAATAGTTATCATTATATAGGATGAATATTCTCACTTTGATTTCCACATTGTCCCAGCTGGACTGTTACGATCTCTCGAGGCATCGTAGGCGCGCTCTGAAGACCAGTATCACAACGTCACATGTGTCACGCTGCGACAGGCCTCGCTAACTCTAACCCCGTCAGCACGAAAATTATCATGATCTATGCATCAATACCCTAAAGCTTGGAAGAAAAAGTTCGAGAGTGGGCACCTGCGGGGAATTTATTTAAACAGGATTATTTTTCTACATCGAGATACATGATAATACATTATAGATCACGATGGTTGCGGTGTTAATATAAGAACAACGCGATGATGTATGACCACATATTATGGAGTCAAAGCATCCACAGTACACATCGGTACAGAGGTAGAATGGACATAATTTTGTTCTAAATGAGAAGTTCATCTATCCCAAAGATCCATCCTTTTTGGCAGCTGGGCTGCAATTATGCCGGCGTCTCAGAAACAAATAGGTCGCGTGCGGTACCATTCACCAAGACCTCTGAAATTTCATTCCTAAGCAGTGCCTCGCTCACCATGGAATCCGCAGGATGCGGGGGTTGATAGTTGACTCTTTGGTACTCAAGTTGCTCTTCAAAGACGGCAGGATTGGAAGCAGCCGCGACGAATCCTAGGAAAGGAGGAGAAGGGTTCAGGGGGCGCGTACAGAACTCGGGATGAGCCTGTAGTCCAATGAAGTATGGGTGATCTAATAGCGGAACGTGATAGATGAAGTCGAATCTCAACCAAAAATAACATCAAGACGTACCAGGCAGTTCGAGGATCTGCATGCGCTCACCCTTCTCGTCCTTGCCCGAGAAGATTAAACCACTCTTCGTCAGCTGATCGACGTACTTGGGATTGACCTCATAACGGTGCCTATGGCGTTCCCAGATCTTTCCTGCACCGCCGTACAGCTTCCGAGCGCGTGACCAGTCCTCAGTGCCTTGCTCGAAAACTGTCGGCCTGAGCCCCAGACGCATAGTTCCACCCATGTGGGTCTTCGAGATTTCCGGCATGAAGATAACGACAGGGTGTTTAGCGTCGGTGTCAAACTCCGCCGACGTTGCGTCTGATGCAGCAATCCAGTTTAATAAGAAGCTTTAAATAAGAAGAATTCACATACCAGGGATTTCGAGGACGTGCCGTGCCCATTCTACAACAGCCAGTTGGAAACCCAAACAAATACCCAGGAATGGGACTTTCTGTTCACGCGCGTACTTGATGGCTAGCATCATACCCTCCGTTCCTCGATTTCCAAATCCACCAGGAACGAGGATACCACTGGAGAGAAATGATAAGTGGTCCAATTCTTGTATCACAAGGGAGCCTCATACCCCGCACCCACAACTGCTCGCCACGCGTCGTGGTATCTCGCTGGGTTAGTGTCTTGAGTTTGAGGCTCCAGATCAGTAGACTCTACCCACTAATAAAGGAGAACGGTTGTTAAAAACTGACCCTGAGGCTTATATGACAGGAACACGAACGTTAACAATGAGTTTCCGGTGGATACGAAACGCAGAATGTTCCAGAGATTTTGTAACAGACATGTAGGAATCCTTTAGGTCTGTATATTTTCCGACAAGTGCAATAGTGACGGTATCGAACAAACGTTCCTGCCTAAAGAAAATTTAAAGCTTAAAAACGGTCTTCAAGTTAGGAGATCATACCCAGTAGTCAGGTCCGTCCATCTCTTTGCTAATGATGTCCCCTTATCAGACATTTCCTTCGTAATTGTGAGCTTGTCAAGTTGAAGGCGTTTGCGAAGGTATTCAAGAATGCCTTGTGATCTCAGGAGGAGTGGGACGTGGTAAACAGAGGATACATCGTGGACACCGAAGACTTGTTCGGAAGTGACGTGACAGAACATTGAAATTTTGGCTTTCGTTGCGGCTTGGAGGGGCTGGGCTACGAGGAGGCGACAAGCAATCTAGCAATGAATTAGCTAGAGGTGAAAGGCAAAAAAAACTGAGCGAACCAAGTCCGGTAAAAGCCCAAGTCCCCGTAGGGAATGAACAGTCGTTTGGGTTGGTTTAGTCTTTTGTTCGCCATGAAGATCCGGGACGAGAGAGACATGGATCAGGGCGAAGTTATCGTGTCCTACGCGGAACTGGAACTGCCGCATAGCCTCTACAAATGGCGCAGACTCGATGTCTCCGACGGTGCCACCAAGCTATGAGATATATTAAGATTGATTTGATCATAAAGAGATTAATAAACCGTACCTCGATGATGCACACGTCTGGCTCTTCTCCTGACTCATCGACGGGGATTTTGGCAACTCGTTCAATCCAGTCTTGGATAGCATTCGTAATGTGAGGCACGATCTAAGGCGTAATTTGGGATATGGAAGTATGACGTGGAAAAAGGCATACCTGGACTGTCTTGCCGAGGTACTCCCCCTCCCTCTAAAATGATAATCAATTTTCGTACGCGAACTAAGATTCCAGAGTCCCACCTCCTTGTTGATGACATGTCTATAGATCTTGCCAGTAGTAATGTTGTTATCGCGCGACAAAGTCACGTTCAGGTATCGCTCATAGTTTCCCAGGTCGAGATCCACTTCACCACCGTCGTTCAGGACATAGACCTCACCTGATAAAAAGTCACACCGCGTCAAAAATATTGGGTTTTGCCCAACTTACCATGCTCTGTCGGAGCCATAGTTCCAGCATCTATATTCATATAAGGATCGATCTTGATTGCAGTAACCTTTAAACCAGCGGTCTTCAACAGGAGACCCGTGGACGAGGCTGATGAACATCGAAATTCTGAATAACTGAGAGGTACAATGACATGGAACTAGCATTCGCACCAATAACACCCTTCCCTATACCACTGACAACGCCTCCGGAGACGAGAATGTATTTTGGCATGGTTTCGGGGAGTAGAAAGCGACCAGAACTGACTCTGGAATGGAGTCAGCCTGTGAGAGAGAAATTTTGGCTGATCTGAGCTCCCGCCAAAAGGACGAGTCACAGCCACCGGAATCGGCCGAAGTCACCTCGAGCGTGCCGCGCGGGACACGGTCGACCGCCTGGCAGTGGCCACAACACCACTTGCCAATGCCACAAACCTAAACCATCCGATGGTGCAGAACCGAAGCTATTTCTTAGATCCTCTCAGCTCACTAATTTCGACATCTTCCCGCGCTTCTGTCGAAACTTACAAGAGCCTGAAGGAAGGGATTACCCGTGTCGAACAAAGTCAGATCGATCCGCAAGAACTGGTCGATGCCGCTGAGAAGCTTATCAAGGAGAAGTTCGCGCCCGACCTCCGGAGTACCTTTGCGTACAAAGAAGGATCCGAAACGATATCCGTGAAACTCGATGCAGTCATGAGCACCATGCTCGCATATGCAGAAGACTGCGGTGGTGAGAGAGGAAAACGTTACGTAGCATCGGCCATCGTGGCTTGTGGCGAGCAACAAGATGTAGTTGGATCGCTTGCGGCTCTCGGCATGACATGGTTAACCCATTTCCTGTTCATATGTCAGTCCTACTATCTTCCGATGAATAAAATTTAATATCTTTCTTAGTCAAGTCGAACAGGAGCCACGAAACCCAGCCCGATCAAGAACCTCATGATTTAGCCACCCCAACCCTTCAGGAAACAACATTGTATGTTGGGGAAGGTGTAGGCCACAGAAAGGGTGCATTCCAAGAAGATGTGAGTAGACGCCTCTTGGAGAAAATATTGCTTCATTGACTTCAACTTCCTGATGAAGCTGATGATACGGGACGGGTATAAATGTGTCGTAACGGGGTTTCAAGATCCCTCGCACCCTGCGCTGGATCCAAACATCCCTAAGTTCGACTTGCAAGGAGCCCATATACTCCGCAGAGCTATCGCCAAATTCGACAATGACCGGGGATCAGACTCTGTGGGTCGTCTGTTCAAAGTCTCCATCTCGCTTACCAGATGTCCTTTACTTTATATTCAGTTCAACTCCGCCGTTACAACATTCGACATATTGGTGAATTACACCCGCCTTCCGCTCAAGACCCTGGAAGAATTACATGATCACCTTGACGACCCCAGAGGTCAGGTTCATGACCTTCACTTGTCTTCATATAGCTGATGTCATATCTAGACAGATAACGTGTATGCTCTCAAAATCTTCAGAAAGAGAGGTTTATATCGAACACCTGAGTTTGTCACTTTCAAAGATAGAAGTGGTGAATTTAGCTCTTCTCGCAAAAGGAAACGACCTATCTCTCTGCCGAACCCTCACAATATTGCAATACACGCCGCTATAGCTGAAGTCTTGCACATGAGCGGTGCGGGGAAATTCTTTGATGAGCTGTTGGACAGGTACGAGGATGATGAAGGCAACGTTCCCCCTGTGCAGTCCTGGCCGGAGCTTGAAAATTTGATGTTGGAAGGATTACTGAAGGAGTCTCTTGAGTCAATGCACTTGGTCACGGCTCACTGAATTTTTAAAGAGATCTGGTCTCTCCGTGTAGTCGGTGCGCTTTCCTTTAATCTTGCAGCCCGACATTGTCTATCGTTTCTCCCTCTCGCAATCTCTTGATGTTGGCTCCCATCCATGTACGAACACGTCGTTCACGTGCATTGTCGCGTCGCTGTCATCTATTTTTTCCCAGAATGTTTGCATGCCGTCTTCGATCTTTCTTTCACCCCCCCTCCCCCCTTCTTTCCTCGTCTTTCTTTCTATCCTCTGTCTTTTGTATCGCAACAACGGAGGGGAATTTGTTAACTGACCCATTCTCTTCTCTGGGGTTTATCACTAGTACGCCATTCCGGATCGATCCACCCACACTCCCTTGCCTTCTGTGCCACATTTCCTCCTCCATAGGGATCACTTTTTGTGTTAATCTCGGAGCCTCCGCAGAGGATATGTGTCGTGGGGTTTTTATTTCAACAATTGACAATTACAACCCAACATTGTATATTTCAGTAACGGCTGGTTTCGAGACTACATATCACCCGCCATTTAGCATTTTGAATCGATGACCACGGCACGATGACCGTCTACCGAGGGTGTCGCTCGAACTGTCGACTGAACTTGACACAGTTTATGCATGGCCATATTGGCTCCACATACGATCCTATGGCTCAAAATGCCACACAGGCTATGATAATATTACTAAGTACACCCGGTTTGATTGGCATCATGAAGCTACCTGTCCTCATTTCGACCTATTTCGACACGATTTCGTATCATCTATAAACCTCTATAACATCTCCAAAATTGCTGTGGAGTTTGGTTTTAGACTACCAAAACCGTCTCAAAGTCGCCCCAAACTCTTGTCAATTACAGTATTACATTGAGCTTCAAGAAAACTACTTATTTTAATGTAGTATAGACGATTATGAATTGTAAGCGGTGCCAGTATGTCGGAAAAATCGAAAAAAGCATATTGGGTGTCACATAGTGATAGAAGACTTTGCCAGGCCGTGTAAGGCCGTCAGGTGGCAGTGCACCATATTAGCTTCAGTCAACCTTTATAGTCCGCGATCAGGCCTGATAGAGTATATAGAGTATATAGACTGTATCTATGCTTGTAGAGCATACAGGGACAGGCAAGGCCTGATATAAGGTAGCGGGTCACTAAGTTCGGTTCAGTCAACCTTTATATTTTCTGACTAGGCCTGATAGATGCTATCAGATATGTATGGGCCTGTTGGACAAATAGGGCCTCAAAACTGCTACAGATTGACCATACTATAAGCCGGTGTGGCATACAAATCATGACTGAACAATATATATGTGTATATAGCAGTAATTTTACATTCGAGTGACTACTGCACTCAAGCATCTATCCTATCGGCCTTCTATTTCATTCTCGGTCACCACTTGAGTAGTAATTACCTCGATAATTTAGCGGCAGGAGCTGCCAGCCACGAAATTGACGTCGGACCGTTAAAAGCACTTACTTTCTTGCAATGAACCTACTTCGGCGTCCCACGCCGCTGAGCGCTGTCGAAGACACCGATTGCCAAAACCAATCAGTGATCTGTCAAAGTAAATAACAAATAAAAGACTTACGATGATAGTCCAAGAGGTGGACCCGATGCCGATCTTCAACACTGTTGAGCGAAGCGAGAGAGCCCTGTAAGATGAGTAAGCGCCTGCCGTGGTCTGCCGCCGTGATGCAGGATCAAGACGGAAACATCCGTATCATTTCGAGAACAGCAAAAGTCAAGCAAAAGTCCTAAGAACCAACGTACTCAGTGAACACATTCCATAGCACTAATTATCCTCTTTGATAAAATTACAGTTCTTCATTGAAAAAATTCCTGGAGCTGAAGATTTTGGGGATTTTGGGTGACGCGCTTGGGCTGGGGGGCCCATGAGGGGCATCCATTTGCGGCTTTTCTCGAGCTGCTGTAGTCCAACCGCCAAGTCGTTAACAACTTGAGCAGTCATTCTCGAAACTGGCGATACATCTGCTCGAATCGACGAGGCAATGTATTGAAGAGACAAACGCGCCCGCATGACAAACGGTCTGATGGCATCAAGGCAACACCTGGGGCCCTGCAGGAGGGGGGGGGGGGGTTTGGGTATGGGTTAGTGTTGAAGATTGGCATCGGGACCACCTCTTGCAATTTGGGGGTCAGGATTTCGCAATTTTGGTCATTTCCGGGGGGAAAGATTGGACATGTGTTCCAGAGATTGATTTCCAGTGGGGTCTGGTACCATACATGGCCTACCAGGCGCAAAAAAATCCTTATGAGCTTCGCAATATGTTTGAAAGGCTTCTGGGGGTTGTAGGAGTCCATAGAGACATAGAAAAAAAATACAACTACTTCAAAATTAACCGCTGTAGAGCTCGCTTTGGGCGTGCTGCAGCAGCCTTTATCATGGTATTCACCTCCCAAATGATTGCAGTGTGGAATGGAATAGTCAGTACCCATATTCTCTTCAACAAAGAATCACTCCACTTCAGCATCTGAAGACCAGGTGTACAGACGGCTGGACAGTGCATGGGCAGTGTGAATCTAGGCAAGTTACTAGAATCTTGGCATGTAGGAATGGGAAACTGGGAGATTCATGGAATGCATCTCCAGGCTTGAGAATCAATAGTGAAATGAGGTCCTCACCAAACTGTTGATATAGCTGTACAATGAGCCTAGAGATCTTCAAGGTGCTGGTGCATGATTCAGCGTAGTTGTGAGATATTTTCTTGCCTCCACCTCAGATATATATTATTTTCACTCAAGATCAGATCAGTTAGTAAGTATGCTTGTTGATATGCAGATTTAATCTCCAAATTTCTCAGATTTGGAGCTATTCGGGGCATTTTGGACCCATAGATCAACCGTCACTCTGAACATTCGGGGCACTTTGGAATGATAGATATTTTGAAAATCCCCCAGGAATTTGGGGAATGGTACCATACATAAATCTCAAAAAGTGCCTCTATTTGGGGGTCGCGGTACTGATGCTCTTGGAGGATAAGCCGGGGTCCAACTCAGGCTTCCAGACAATCAAATCACATGTCATTTCTGAAATTTGCAAAATTTTGTCAATTGCTGTACATTGGTAGAGGACCCTGGCATACCCTGTAAGAGCTCTGATGCCAAAAATGCCAAAAACAGGCAGATTCGGGGATCGCAAAAAACTCCAATTGTCGTCGTTTTTGATGAAAATAATTGGACATATTTTTCGGAAGTTGATTTTTGGGCCTTTTTGGCACCATACCTTGGCAGCTGCCTATGTCTCCAGGCCGGTGAGCCGGAGGTAGCGAAGTGCAAAAAATCTGATGCTTGATGTGATGGCGGCTTGTACCAAACCTAAGCTCACCTCGGAGTTGCAATTTGTTAGAGTGACGCTTCGTCACAAGGACATACTAGGACACCATTACAAATAGAAAAGAACTCAGATAGACTGAGGGGAGAAGGTTGACTAGACACAAGGTCTGAGAGAACCAGAATGCAGTTGACTA
>JABCKI010006171.1:0-12321 GCA_018282025.1 Sphagnurus paluster
TCTGGGGGGGAGCCCTGGGAATTCCCCCTCTCAACTACTATATCACTATTAATGCAAAGATCTAACATGCTCATGCCCCAGGCAAGGGGGGGTTTGGGGGGGAACCCCTGGGGTTCCCCCTCAATCACTATAACCCTCATTGCAAAGATCAGAGTAGCTGTCACCACAAAGCAGGTGTAGAGTAATACATAAAGAAGAATAAGACATAATAAAATAAGATCAACAACTGCAACCCCCCGTGGCAACGGCACGGGTCCTAAAGCTTGTAAGCTACTAATTCGAGGACGTGCACGATCAACGGGCCGCCTGGAACGCACACAAACCAGTGCAGCTTACCTAATACTGCGCTTGCTCGACGCGCCTCGATTGCAGCGATCCTTGTGACACAAAAGCCATGTCAGCTCCGTTCACGACAGCACTGCAGTTGCGCGCTCATCCCTTTGCTTTTGTTCTGGCGTTTCGAGCGACTGGTCCCGAGAACCCGGCAGTGTCGGCTTCCACACTCTAACACCTCAGTCGGCGTTCCTTCCTCGCCACAAAGGACAAGAATCGATGCCCTAACCTCGATCGCACTGAAATTTTCCAACAATATACCCTC
Organism: Sphagnurus paluster; assembly: GCA_018282025.1. NCBI lineage: Eukaryota > Fungi > Basidiomycota > Agaricomycetes > Agaricales > Lyophyllaceae > Sphagnurus > Sphagnurus paluster. Next base: position 599 of record JABCKI010006171.1, read on the forward strand.
CCTGACGCCGTCCTTTGAGCACAGATACCAAACTCACAATCACTACCACTTACGGGATGCCCCTGAGCTGGGCCACTGTCCACCAAGCGCACATCATCGTGCCGATGTTCGAGTCCCTTATATGTGCTTTCTCTCTATGTACTGCGATTCCCTTTCTTCCTCCCCCACCACGAAAACCGAGGGCAGAACATGGGAATCTCTTCATACCATACCGATCCTCATGCAAGCCGACACCAATGGACGCGTAGGCTGATTCAGAACAAGACAACGGGCCTGAGAGGCAGCATCTCAGGCGCATTCACGAGCGAAGATGAAAATGGACTTGGAGGGCCCTTGATTAGTCGATGGGGGTACCGTTTAGGTGGGGAGTAGGATAAGGTGCATGGGCGCCTGTACTTGTCGATGCTTCGCAAGTGAGAGTTTGTGGTGTGTCGCCTCTGCTTCTTATACTTCCCCGGCTACGTACATCTATTTCTCGTTTATGCGCAGAAACGCATATAGTTTGTTCTTCAAAACCTTCGGTGTGAAAGCAATCTACCCAGTTCCCTACTAGATGTTAGCAAGTACCACTCACCGTTGCTGTCGTGGTAAATCTGGCCCAGTGGCATTATAGAGTATTTCCTCCAGCGTCCTACCCCCCGCGTGCACCGTTCGACTCGGTCATAGGGATCCTCATACTATACGTCTGCTTCACTTTTTTCACTGGCCACCAGTCCCACACCATCTTCACGTCGACAAAATATTTTCCTGGACGAAATCTCACATCCGCCGATAGGAGCGTCGGGGTTGTGTTATATAGAGTTATCAGGTCCATTGCTGGGCTGGAATACCAGTGGACACGAACACGAATGGTATATTCGATAACGACTGACTGCAAGCTGCCCTGGTGCAGGCCCCGTTCTCGTTCGATCCGAGCACGGAGCATCAAAGGATGGATATATGCTTCTTTTTTTCTTCTGAAATATTAACCAAGTCATCTTGCCCTGAGCAAGGGCGCTCCGCCGCTCTGCGCTTTTTTACTTGCGTCAATGAGAAGTGCAGCCACGTTTTAATGTGTTTACTAGTTGAATGGCTAACTTGAGGTTCGATCCATTCAACCTTGCACCGTCGGTCTCTCCATTTTCTTTTCTTGATTGATGTATATACTCTCTGATTGCATAGTATGGTTTTTGATCCCTGCACCGGGTTGCCCTCGACATAGCCGTGTAGATGCCCCATGATGCCTCAATACCCTTGATTTCAACCACCGTGTACGCGAAACTATCAAAGTCGTCGACGTTCAAATTACTGGTCACCCTTTGGTGGGGTACTACTACGGCACTCCTAAGCATGTGAGGCATCAAATAATTGTGGTGCGTACATGTTATTGGTTTGGTTACAATCAAATCTCGTTGAGGGGGCCTTCCCGGAAGAACAGCATAGTGAAAATTTTCGGCACTAGTACTGCCTATGTGCTGCACCTTCTTGGTCTGCTTTCGGATAAATAGATCATGCGCAACCTGATACGCAATGCATCGTTTTGGGATTCGGAAAAACATATCATGCGCCAGCGGGTGATCATATTAGCCACTTGAAGGGATGTGTCTGCGCGGATTAGATATTATGCGATTTCGTCGGGTCGGCAGGATCGCGGGGATTCAATATACACAGCTCATGCCACCGGTGTAACGACGTGGTCTATTTCGAGGCGAATGCGGAAACCCCTCAAAAAACAGGTTCACAGGTCCTTACGTTGCATGGAAACAGAATTTTGATGGCCGAATGGAAATTGGTCAAGTGCGCGTGGTGGCGCCAGCGGTCATAAAACTTATGGTCCATGGAGCGTCCATGAAAGGATTCGGTTAGTAACCAAGCAATTGGTAATTTCATGAAGATCCAAATGCCAAATTGGCCGTAAGTAGCTGAAAGAGGCACTAACGCACAAGTGCCGAGCGCTGTTAAGATATTCTAACCTGCTGTATAAATGCACAAAGTGTAAGAGTGGGGGTGATATAAAATTGGTCGAAGCATATTCGCAACAAAGAACGTAGAGAATAAATCAAATCCGGTCGAAATGATCAGGCTGCGCTACTCTGTACGATTTTTGCAATGTTGCAAGTGTTACCAGAAGCTGTCGCGCTCGTCACGGTAAAGGGCTTCAAGAAGTAATGGTGGATCATGAACAGGACAATACATCATTTGAGGAAAATCCTAGACGTACATATGTTCCGAGGTGAGCCGTTCTTCCGCACCACGCCGAGGCAGGGGTGGTCGAAGTGATTTGGACGTTCGTCTGGAAAGACGGAGGAATCAGTATAAATTTGGAGGACTTCAAGTTTTGCGCGTTTCAGTACTGACATATGTGATGGGCCCGAAGTTGAAAGGAACATTGTAGAGCTAGAAAGGAAAGGTCAAACGAAGTCTGCATCAGTCAATTTTTGAGCATACTTCGGTGGCAAAGATAGCTCTGGAAGTTGTTGCCGTTAGAAACTTCGTATGCCATCTAAAAAACACCCACCGATTCATAGCGGGTCCAGTAATATTGAGAGTAGTCTTGGCAGATTTTCCGTTACTGGAAAGAGTGCAGGTCCAAACACTACCAGACTAGAAGCCCAGCAATGATTAGAAAAAGAGCAGCCGAAGAGTTGAATAGGTGTTTACGGAAGTGAATGAGAAGTGGACAGTGTCGCCGGGGTTGACATTGAATCCATTTCCCCAGGGCAAGGAAGGGTTTCCGTAGAAGCCGTCACCTGTAATTCGCATTCAAGTAGGAGCAGGAAGAGAAAAAAATCCGTGAGACGCACCGATCCACCAAGTTCCGCTCCTGCCGTCCAGGACAGCCTGGAGGACACCGTTTCCATTCTGAAGGCCGGGCCAGATGTATGGGGTACCTGTTCCTGTCGAGTTTTCAGTGATCGTAAAGACTTGCCATGAACGTACCTCCAGCCTTCGGCAACTTTGGAACAACCATGTCTCCGGACATCGAGGTGAACGTTCTGAAATGAGAAAGTGAGCATTTCCTTGAGCATTGGAACGCATTGGAACATCCAGGTCATGAAGTACATACGCTCCGTTCCACTCGACCGTGTACCAGTCGGCGGCACGTACGGAGGAGATGAAAAGCAGACTGAAAGCGACGGTAAGGAAAGCCAACATCGTGCACACTATGTTCTATGTGCTCTTTGTAAAGACTTATATAGCGGAAGAACAGGCCGCCGTAAACGAGATTCCACAAGGTATGTTCGAGCCAACCTGCGTCGGGCACCCGTAGAGAAGCACCAGTTCTAGAGTAATTTGATACCATACCACATGGAATATGAAGAGAAACTCCGAGCCTCAACAATCAGGAAGATCGCAATTGAAATAATCACAAGGTGCTTGACCTTCAAGAAGTCAAAGAGCCTTAGTCGCTAGCTAGTGGCCTCAGGTCTGGACAGCTAGCGCCCAACGACTCGCAACGGCTTTGACGCTGCCGCCAGTAAAGACATCCAAACAAGCCATAGTACAGGAAATTTGAATGCCGGACGCTGACCGCCCTAAATTGTTAAATTGTTTCCACTACACGGTGTGCCTTGCAGCTTCAAATGCCGCATGCGCTGATTTCGGTATCATAGCTCCCTGATATTTTTTTGCTTGTCTCTCATTTTTTCTGTTTACCTCGTTAAGTCCAACCAACAAAAACTGTTCTATTTTACAGGTGCCTGGACCTCGAAGCTTGAAGCCTCGAGTTGGGCACTGAAACATCGGCAGAAGGGTCTTGTCGATGAAGGGGCTAGACGGTGAATCCTCGGTTTGTGAGTTATCAACTTTGCATGTGAGCGGCGGTGCTCGATGCAGCTCGAGCGCTTATGCATATATCCAGAGCTCGCGCACTTGGCTGGCGGATAAGCCACCCTGACTTGGAGGCAATATTTTTGAATTTGTCTCAGGCTACATAAAGGTCGAAGTCTAATATCCGCACTATCTTCTTTGAAGATCTGCGCAACCGGATGATCATATATTCACTCAAACGAAGGATCCCTGTGTTTACTACATATATGCGATTTCATCGGGTTAGAAGGATCCTGGAGATCGAATTTGAATCATCAAAAACGCAGGTAACGCCACAAGCCTGACGATTGTTCTATTTCTAGCTAAATGCAAAACTGTAGAAACCCCCTACTAAAAATGAGGTAGTTACGCGGAAACTCATCAGACACATTTAATGTCGAAACAGGGTGCGGTCAGATGTGGACCGCGGTGCCACAGTGGCCCAGGCTTACTATGTGAGTTGAGCCGTATTCACAATGCCAGAAAGTTCTAAGCGTTGAGCACTCCAGATTGGCGGTGTTCCTTACACCGATTATTCCCTTTAAGCTCAAAAATGCTGCTCTATTTAATGGTGCCTGGGCCTTGAAGCCTCGAGTTGGGTCCTGACGGACCTCAGGCCTCAGGAATCAATGCTTCTACCCTTGACAACAGATAATCCTACAATACAATTAAATGGGCTGGAAGATGCGTTGGGGAAAATCGGCAGATATTACTCTTCCTCTGAATAGGTATGCAAATAGCTTGATTTACTGTTTATACCTTGCGTTCTCAAGTCACTCATCTCCATCGCCATATTCCAGGACTGTCGCGGCTTCGAACTCCAACTCCGCAGGTACCACGGATTACCCGCCCACCTATAGCTATATGCACTAAAAAAAGTAACACTGATGAGGAACGTGGTAGGGCACATGTTCATGTTGAACCTCCCAGGCACCGGGATCCTGTAGATGAAAGGGCTAGACGGGGAATTCGGGTAGTAAGTTTGATCAACGGCAATGCTTGAGCGCTTATGTCCAAAACGGGGACTCCGGTACTTCACTTATGGATAAGCCACTTTGAAACGGGGGCAATCTTTTTGAACTGCCAGCTTCGGTTATTCTGGAGTCAATGAGTCCGCCTACACATGCCTCGAAATCTAATATCCGCACGCAGCAACTCGCAGCAGCAATTATATATTTCTTGGGATGTCAGTGATAACTGATATATTTAATCAGTTTATCAGAAAGTAAATAAATCTTTTACGATGTGGATAACTCATACAATACTAATGAGCGCAAGACTAGCGACAATTTCAATAAGAAAACGCGTGACGTCACGCTAACGCGTCCTGTCAACTCCTGCCATGATCTGGCGACGATGCTAGTCCTCTTCCTCACTTTCTTCTACCTGTTGGATCTCTTTGGCTCTAGGGCGTCTTTTATTGCCTAGATCTATCCAGAACAGTTATATGCCAACGTACGTTCCGTGAAGGTCGTCTTTCAGGGAATCACCATCTAGACTGACGCGTTCAGTTATCAGGTTCTGTTCCATCGTCAGCTGGTTGGTCGGATACCTCAACTGCGGAGGAAGCTATTGGGCTTGATATCACAGTCCTAGAACGCGGCGTGGTATCTTGCCAATACAAGTATTCTGTCGATCGTTATCCCCGCGGTTAGCTTTGCCGTTCTAGGCACGTCCACTGCCACCGGATTCTAAATTTATCTCCTGGGCGGCAATGAAGTCTAGATCAGTAGAGGCTGGTGGTGCTGGCATGTGTTGCAAGTCCCCGTCTTCCTCCTCGCGTATTGTTACAATTGACATCCTAATAGAACCATCTGCAACGTGCGTACAACCAGAATGACCTTGAAAGATAGATCAGGGACGTACACGCCAAGCTACAGAAAAATTCTTTGAGGTTTCCAGCCCCATGCGCAATCACTCGGTGCTCGTACGTTATCCTTCCCTCGAAATCCAGAGTTCGCTTGAAGTTTTAGACCCGACAGCATGATCGCACCCCAAGACACCATATTTCTGATCAACCCGCTTCACAAATTCACTGAACTGTCAAGGAAGATGTCAGTAACGGTATGTGTACTCGCAGTCGACGCTTGTTTTAATGCCGTTACACAACTATGCGATGTCACGGGTGAAGAATCTCTGGCAAATTTTCTGCGCCGAGATGTCCAGGCACCTTTTCTCGAGTGCTGTCTAATCTTCATCCTGCAATCGTCCCTGTATACCGATTTGCCCGGACCACAGCCATTGGCTGGACATCGCACAATGTCGAATCCGTGACAGGTTACTCTCGGTGCCGTGCCGGATCAATACCCGGTAATTTGGCCTTCCAGGGGCCTTCCAAAAATAGATTTCCTTCAATTCAACATCCTCGATATTTTGTGTATTGCGGCAGAAAAATTTCTTGCTTAGCACGACAACCATCCTCATCCTGCGCCACAAGAAAAGTGCCATTACAGCATTGCTCTCCCCTATCCTACTACTAGCCATCCAAAACTCAAGGCAGTGCATTGTCGCGTGGGAGGTTTCTGCCCGATTCGGTCAATAGCACGCGAGATTTGTATTCATCCGATTGGAATAAGAACCCGGTTCACTGACGACCAACACCAGAAGACAACGGACGATGCCAGCAGAACCTACTCAGGCCAAGCTTAAACGACGTTCTAGCAGAAAGGACTTTGACGACTCTCGTTTCGACAGCGCCCATGCCCGCGAGCTCGAACAGAAGCGGAACCGAGGTATGTTCCCAGTCTCCCCGCACAGAGATTCAGCTGCTGAACCCAATCTTGACATTCCCTGAAGGAGAGGTACGTCTACTTGCTCTTGTGATCACTCAGTGATGCTAAACTCGGCCTTCCCAGGTCAGCTGCGCCGAATGTCGAAGGTAAGGCCTCGATGCGATGATCGCACCATAGAAGCGACCCGCTCATTACAACTTTAGACTTAAGATCAAGTGCGACAAACAGATTCCTTGTCAGTCATGCCAGGTGAGTCATTCTTTCAATCTCACTATCGTTCCTGACGCCTCGTCTAGCGAAGAGGATGCGCCGCTCTGTGTCCAAACGGTGAGAAATTTGCCTCGTTCTCGCCCATGACATCACTCATTGTTGGGCAGGGAGTCTATCCACCGGCGAGGGAACACGGTAAAGAGTTTTGCGTTGGCTTTCTAGCTATTTAAGCTGATCATCACATTAGATTCGTCCTAGCAGCTACTGAACACCTCCACCGACGAATAGCACGGCTCAGTGGTCGCATCCGTCAACTTGAAGATGCACTTGCTGCTCTACAATCTAACCATTCGGCCGAACCTCACCCGCTATTGCTGCACGATAATCTTACTGGCGAGGCTATCGATGGACTAGGCATGCTAGGCGGGCGGGAAGAGAGGGGAAGCGGTGCTCCTGACGGCGCCGCATCCGACGTGATAGATGCCTTTGGGACGCTGTCTATCTCAGACCACGGAATATCACGGTTCTTTGGGCCAACGGGTGGCTCGGAAGTGCGTTTCCGCTTTTCGTCATATTTACTGGTACTTATTGTCTCCAGAGCCTATTAATCGCGAACCTCAACACTCCCAATTCACAAACGACCTCCCCCTCACCGCGCACGCCTTCCTCTACCACCAACTCCCTACGTGGCTCGCAATCCCCTTACTCGCCCACTAACCCCGCAGACCTCGGGCTCTTCTCGCAATCGTTCCCCTTCACACCCGTCGGTGTGCCCTCCGACGTTCAGGCCTTCATCGAGACGAAACTCCCGTCCTGGTCCGATGCGTTCGACCTGGTGAACACATACCTCGCACAGGTCGGATGGATCTTCCACGGCGTCACGCGCACCCAGATCCTCGTCGACATGCTCCCCGCCATCTACCGCCGCTCGCCGCAGCCCGATGGTACTAAGAAAGTAGGGCTGCGAGGTCATGGGGAAGACTACTCGGGTCCCCACGACCTTGCTCTCCTGTTCATGATCCTCGCGATTGGTGCCCTGGTGCGCCCTGAGCCAGAGCCCACCAAAGCGAACTCAAATCCCTCGCAGCTGCAGGCTAGTAATAATGCGCTGGGGGAAAACTACCTTCAGATCGCGCGGGCGGCGCTGGCACTACAACCTGTACTGGAGAAGCCGTCGCTTGTGACGATACAGACGTTGCATCTCATGAGCATCTATAATGCGATGAGTGGCCGTGATTTGGGGAGCGAGACCAGCATGGAGATGACGTGGAGTTTGATTACGCTCGCGGCGCATTTGTCGCAGACGGTGAGTACCCTGGGTGTTCTATCCACTCGCTAAAATGCCTGATGATATTGATTATGGCATGGCTAGATTGGACTGCGTACGTTATCTATTTTTACTTGGTCTCCCGTTCGACTATGTTCTGACCAAAGGTTGTAGATCGAGACAGCGCGCGCTGGGGCCTCTCTCCGAAGATGGTACAGCGCCGACGGATCTTGTTTTGGGATCTCTTTGTCGCAGATGTGTGGCAGGTCCGTGGCCGTCTCCATGTAGCCGTTCTCACTGATTAACTTACTGTCGCCGTATCTTAGAGCCTCAACACAGGTCGCCCTCCATCGTTCGCCCTAGCTTACATTGACTGCAGTTTCCCTGATGCGAAGGATAGTGTAGGCGAGGGCGCTGACGCGGGGTTCGGGAGTGCATGTGAGTCTCTTATATTTCTTTCTTTCTTACGTCTCATGAGCAAAGTAGTCAGCATATGGCAATGTCGCTTTGCTGCCGAATGCGTAGCTGATGTGACCGCGCGCACGCTGACGGCGGAGGCGCCGAGCTATGCAACTATCATGGAGCTTGATCGCAAGGTGCGCGATTTCCCGTTGCCCGAGGGCATGGACAAGAGGCACAAGCGAAAAATGGATTCTACGGCCGCCGTCGGGGGAGAGCTAGACAGCGAGGACGAGATGTCGAATTCGTTTATACGCTGTGTGCTCGATCATATCCGAGAGACAGGTGCGTTTTTCTATCTTGAGCTTTTCCCTTTGCCTTCTAGGTCACTCACATCGATCTTCCAGTCTTGATGTATATCCACCGCTCGTTCTTTGCCCAAGCAATCATTGAGAACCCTGTGAACCCCTTGAAAAGCCCGTATGCACATTCATTCCTCGCGGCATATCGGGCATCGTCGACTATCCTCAAGAGCGTCAAGGAGCAATTCACCATGTGGCCATCTTCATGCGCACGCTTCTGGACAATGTGGACGTTCGCGTTCTCTGCTGCAGTACGTCGACCACCAACATCCTTAATTCATCAACAAGATTGATGTTTTCAACTATAGGTAGTTTTCGGTACAGTCGTTACTCGAGGACCACGCTCGCCACTCGCTGCGGCAGCCATGACAGAGCTTGAGCAGGCATGTATACTCTTCACCAAAGCGTCCGTGTACAGTATCCGTGCCACCAAAGCTCTCGTGAGTTATCTATGTTCGTATTCTTCCTACGAATCTTACCTGAGATTTGCTCCAACAGCCTATCCTCACCAGGCTTGCTGAAAAGGCCCGTCAAGCACTTGCGCTAGCCAAGGACCCTTCACCGCTGGCACAGGGCGGTGGATTGCATTGGAACATCAATATCAAGCAGGAAGACACGGACGAGGAAGACGAATTGTCCATCTTTGCGGGACACACACGCTTCGTCTCTGGAAAGAAAACTCCTGCCGCCGATTCACCTCCCACATCATCTCAAAACACCTATCCCACCCCTCCACCACAACAACCTCACCAACCTACCGCACGCCATGGGCATTACCAATCCACACCAGGTTTACAGCCTCCTGCTTCGATGGTGCCGAACGGCTGGCCGCAGGAGTACATGTCGGTGTCGCCCATGAATGAGCCCTCTCCCCCCGAGGTACACTACAGTTATGAGCCACCGGTGCGGACGCACCGTGCCGATACGTACGAAACTGAACCCCTTGACTGGGAACCCGAGCAGCCAAGAATTACTCATGTGCGGGAGCAGCACCAGTATCGGCCTCCTCTACCTCCCGCGCAGATGCAACCCCCGCGCGTCGTTCCTTCTCAATACGGTATGCCGTATGATCCACCTCATGCGCCTGTTCGACAGCCCCAGCAGCCCCAGTATCAGTACTCGGACGCAGACTCATATTCACATCCTTCGTACCAAGAACCACAACAACCTTACTCGCATCCTTTACATCAAGAACCCCAGCAACGTTATGCCAGTCATACACCGGCGCCGCATCCACAACATCCACAACCACATCAATATCAGCAACAGCAACAACGCCAACAGGTGTACGTATCGTACCCACCTCAGCACCTGCAGGACCCAGCGTACAAGTACCCCGCGCACGCACCCCTGCCCAATGCGCAGCTGGCAGAACTTGGGCTCGCCGCGCGCGACTCGCGTCTCGATGAGAGATGGAGCACGTTCATGCAGGATTCTGGGATGTTCGACATGCAGGACTACCGCGGACAGTGAGCTGGGTATTTGGACTTTCTCGAGCCGGTGCTATATTTTATAAGATATATCGCTCATTTAGGAGCATTTATAGTAAATAGATCGTGGGGCTCGACTCCACTCAAATATGTACAACATGTATTTTTTATTACTGTTTTCTTGGATTCCAAGGTTGGATCATGGTTCAACATTCTATGAACCAGCAGCATTTTTTGGCGCCAATCAAGGCATATGTCTCGACGTGTTATGAGGCCTCCTTTATGACCGCAAGCAAAAAATCAAATAAACTGTCATGTATAGTGCTCCGCGCTCGGATCGAACAAGCAATTCTACGGAACATTCACAACGGTACATACCACAATATGCGTTCGGTCATAATCAAGTACACCATTTCCCTTGATGTCTATTAGGACTAAATGGTAAAGTTATAGCATGGAACTGGGGTGTTTCGGGTATGAGTTTGAGTGCAACACGATCAACACTCACGGTCGCGACTATTCCTGCGCTGGGCTGCAGGAGACGCATTATCTAGAGCTCATGACAATTTTTTCTCTCGAAAAATCGAGTCGCTCTGGTACACCAATGGCGTTTTTTCAGCCCCCCCCCCTTGTAGCGGCACCGTGACCATCGTTACACGGTGACATCTGATCTCTCATTTATCTTATCTTTTACCACTTTACTTACCTACTGTCGTTACCTCACCATGTGATATTCCCAAGCATATTTAAAGGCTAGCTACAGGTAGATACGCCCCAGTTTTGCAATAGAGGACTTAACCCAGTTCTATCTGCGAGACTACACCTTGTGCCGTGACTGCTTCCCATTTCGGTTGCCTCACATCACATATTTTGAACTTGACAAGTCCTACAACACTCTAGCTTCACTCTAAACCTCTCTTGAATCTCGACTCTCGTTCTCTGGGTAGCCCTTCGGTCTGATCAACCGGATACATCCAATTCCGTGAGTCATGGCTAGGAAACTCTCTACTAACATTATACAAAATAGGTATAAACTACGAGTTTGTCCGTCCGCTGTACGCGCAACAGCTGGACCGGTCACTCGTCCGGGAGACACCGCGGTACCCAAGGAACCGCGTGTGGGCTCCGCCGATGTGTCTGACTCCGACGCATCCTTCTTGAACCTGAACCACCACCATCTCCCCTTTTTCCCACGGTCTCCACACCATGGGCAACAACAAGAAAGGGAAGCGTAAAGCTTCCTCCCCAGCAGAATCGAATCGACTGGCCCCCTCTCGCCCGGCTTCACCTACCTATCAAGCTGACAGCCGCTGTGATACGCCCGACCAGGGCTACACCAACTTCCAACATGCCCAGGAGCACCTGGACTACAACAGTTCCTCAGAACCCACCACCCCCCAAGAAGAAACAGCCCAAGACGCTGACGACGTCGCACTCACTTGTGTTATGGAATCGCTCCAAACACCTATTATTTCTTTTTCACTAAGTCCACTTATCTTATCATAGACACTGTAGATTAGATTACTTATTATCT
>JABCKI010006172.1:0-12307 GCA_018282025.1 Sphagnurus paluster
TCCCATCTTTTCCCAACACGCGTTTTCCCGGCTTCTTGAAGCCCTGTCGTTCTTTCCAAACCCTCACGTTCTTTACCTGCGTACCATATACTCGCAATGCTTGCAAAACTATTAAGCCTCTCCCTCCTCCTAGCTGCCCCATTAGCAGCTCTCGCAAATCCCCATGGCCTATATCACAAACGACACGTCGAGATTGCAAAGCGTCAAACGGGAGAGGTGCAACTGCATAAACGCTTCTCCAATGCTAAAATGACTTACTATGATGTCGGATTGTATGCTCCCGAGCTTGTGTTCTTGGCACGGGCTAATTGTTTGTGCTTTACAGGGGTGCTTGTGGAATAGTCAACGTAGCAAGCGACTTCGTATGTGGTTTGAATTGTTTATGAAACGACGTATTGACACAGTCTGAGCACAGATTGTCGCATTGAACTCTCCGGTATTTCTTTTGGGGATATGCAATCATGACGTCAACTGACTTTGCACCATAACAGCAATTTGGCCACGGTTACCCCGGCCCCAATTGCTTCAAGAGCATTACGATCTTATACGGCGGCAAGAATGCCGTCGCGACGATCACAGACGAGGTGCGTCATGCGTAAACAATTCCAAGTCTTGTCCTTCCTCACCTCCGTTCTGCTTCCACTCCATAGTGTCCTGGATGTCCTGAAGGTGGTCTCGATCTATCCCGCGGTCTCTTCCAATTCTTCGCTGCAGAATCTGTCGGTATCATTTATGCGACATGGTCCTTTAACGACGGTGCACCTGCCCCTGCCCCTGCTCTCCCTGCTCCCCCAAAGGTAAACAAGGAGCCGCCGCCGCCGCCGCCCAAGCCCACTACCACCTGGTCCCCGCCGCCGCCTCCTCCTACCTCCACTTGGACCCCTCCGACCTCTACTTGGACCCCTCCGACATCTACTTGGACCCCCCCACCCCCACCCCCGTCTACATCTACGTCTTCCACCTCTATCTGGAAGCTGGAGGTTCCTTCGATCATTTGGACCCCTGAGTCCACCACCAGCTCCACATCCGCAAGCAGTCCTAGCAGCAGTGGCGTCACGTCGTCATCTGTTGTTTCTTCTTCTACTGCGCCCGTCCCATCCACAACTTCGGTACCTGCCTTGGTGCCGTCGTCTACTCCGGAGACGCAGAACATTGATATTCTCGAGCAAGTCCTACTGCAAATAGGCTTCCTCTTCGTCGTTGCTGCCGAGTAGAATTATTGCTGTTAGAAAGTGCGCTGAATTTACGATATACATTCCTGGGACACTTATTCAGCCCGTGGACACTGCACGACGACGTATTCTCCCCTCACAGCCTATTTCTTCCCGGGCTTGTAATCTTGTCCCTAGCTCATTGGATGGATAGCACATTACACTCGGACACCAGTACATAGTCATCTTCGCAACTGCTAGTACATATCTAGAGTACAATCTCACAGTAGACCTTTTGAGCAATTCAATGTCGTCAGTGATAACTTGTCTCCCGTGATGCGGAACGAAACAACCCTAGATCATCGATGTCGGTGTGCTGCCCTGGAGAGCACGGAGTATTTTTTGTTCGTTCTCTCGAACGGCCAGTGAAGCCGCAAAGTTGGCCGCCGCGCATACAAAATTTGGGATCGCACAGGTACGTACTTTTCATACATACAGAAAACCACTCTGCATAGATTACCCAAAGTATTGAGGATCTACTACGCGCGCAGACTGGACGGACTAGACAGTTGGCCGACAGTTAGTTGCTAGGTTGCGAAGGTACGGCCGGGTGACTTATTTCACCTTGGCATGTGTCGTATGGAGAAATCAAGTATCAACAGAGCTCAAGACAAATGATTCCTGTTCCCCTGCCCCCTACCATCATCTTCAGTTTTCCCTCTCTAGTCTCTTGTGTTTCCTGCCTCTCTTTGAGAAACCACACTCATTAAGTCATTAGAGACTCACGACATGCTCCTCAGTGCCCTCCTGACTCTTGCTCTTCCTTTCGCCGCTCTTGGCGCATCGCCCCATGGTAATGCCTATAACGCCCGCCACCAGCAAGTCGCAAAGCGCCAGCCTGGCGAGGTCCAGCTGCACAAACGCTTCTCTAGCGCACGCTGGTCCTTCTACGATGTCGGCCTGTAAGTTGATCAAGCCCCTTTGTCCTTTGTACTCGAAACGGAGAATAATCGCCGCCCCTTGTATAGTGGTGCTTGTGGCAAGTACAACGTCGAGAGTGACTTCGTGAGTACACACTGAAATATCTTAGCGATCTACGCTGACGTCCCTGCTAGATCGTGGCATTGAATTCTCCTGTATGTAGATTGTTTCCGCCACAAAATCCACCATTTCCTTACCTAGCATTTTTTTAGCAATATGGAGGAGGTTACCCAGGCCCCAACTGCTTCAAAAATATTACGATGAACTACAACGGAAAGACTGCTCAGGCCACAATCATGGACCAGGTTCGCTGTCCTAACCCATTTTTCATTCATGGCCACTAACCCTCGGATCTTTTTTTTCAGTGCCCTGGGTGCCCTTACGGCGGCCTCGATCTCTCGCGTGCACTCTTCCGCTTCTTCGCGCCAGAGTCTGTTGGTATCATCTATGGAGAGTGGTATTTCGGCAGTGGGGGTGGTGGCGAGCCCGCGCCTCCGCCTGCGCCCCCCAAAACCACTAGCAAGTACACACCTCCCCCCTCGCCGACCTATACACCCCCTGAGACTACCAGCAGCAAGTACACGCCCCCTCCTTCGCCGACCTACACGCCCCCCACGAGCACCCCCAAGCCCACCACTCGGAGCACGTCGAGCACCCATTCGACTACGAAAAGCACCAGCACCACTTTCAGCAGCAGCAGCAGCAGCGCTACGTCTACTTCCGAGTCAAAGACTTCTTCCTCGTCTTCGTCTTCGTCTTCGTCCTCGTCTTCGACGTCGAGCTCTGCCAGTGCAGCCCCCTCTGTTTCTGCCCCTGCTTTCGTAGACCAGACCTCCAATATCAAGGTCATGAATTCGATCATGCTCAACCTTGGTGGCATCGCGCTTGCTGCCGCTGGTGCCAACGCTGCCGCTGCAGCTTAATCAGGCGCTCAAACCCCGAACGCGCGCGCAAGTCTCAATATCCTTATATCTCTTTTTCATGCCGCGAAGGGCTGGAGACATCTTTTCAGGGTGGCTATTACCGTCGCGCGCAAGTTACCATATTTCCGATTCTTTCTGTCCATCTGTGTGGAGGTACTTATAACCTACGTTACATATGTTACATGTATCTTGGATCGTTTTATCCTCAGTGCACACGATACGATACCCTTGTTGTTGACTCACACTCTCCTGTCCGTCCACTCTACTCCCCCCTCAGTTCGTATACGCTGTAGGGCTATTCAAAAATGATCTTGTAATGGTTTTGAACGGCAAAGAAAGAACAAAAATTGTGGCGCATATATATACGGTATAGTATACACAAATTTACAAGATGCTCATACATTTACATCTCTAATGAGGTATCAAAGCAAAGGCAAGAAGGTAGGTAGCAAGCAAGTTCACGGAAATAGTCCATGTGCCAAAACAAAGCTGCGTGTGGTTCATGAGATGAAATGAGTGCAAAGGCCAAGAAATGAAAGTGTACATATAGGAGGTTTGCAGCTGGGAGTCCCGTTAACATGGGCAAGAATCGCTCGCTACTCAGTTGTAGCACTGAACAAGCAGCACCTGGAGACCTTTATCTTTGACCCAAGCCCTGGGTGCCTTCCTATCCTTGTTCTTCCTGATGTCCTTGACCAGGGCGCTACGGCTCGGAAACATGATGCGCTGCACTGCCGCTGGGCCCTGACTCCGCACCGCAAGGTATTCCTTTATGTTAAGGAACGCGCGCGTCTTCAGGAAGGTTTTCGCGGCCTTGAGTGATGCCGGGAGGGAGGATGGCGCAAGCCCCAGCTCGATTATGAGCGCTTGGAGCAGTGTAAGGCGGCAGGCGGAATCTTCCTTTGCAGCGGGATTAGAAAGGAACCTGTGGACATAAAAAGGCGCATTGTTAGCGAAGGAGTTGCTGAGATGTGAAGAGGGGTAATAGGAATAGGTGCTTACGTTGTTATGTATTTCACTGCCTCATCGTACACAGAGGGTGAGCCAATGTCAGACTCCCCTGTGTACTCTGAAAAGCGATCGGACGCATCATCAACGACGGAGCGCTCCCCCAGCCCAATAGCCTTCTTCTTGCGGCCTTTGCCCTTCCCCTTCTTCACCACGCCCTTCCCAGTGGGAGACGGCACAGGTGATGGATAAGATGAAGCAGCAGAAGCCGTATCCGTTACCACAGCATAGAGTGCTTTGGACTTCTTCGGCTTCTTCTTACGACTCTTCTTCGCCTGTGTCAAATTTGAATTACCAACAGCGAGCTTTGCCAGACCCGCCGTAAGGCTCCCGATGTTCGGGGTCGATGCGCGATTACCATCCTCTTCTTCGTCTGTGGAAATCATGCTTATCGGGGTCGAAAGACCTGTGGTGTTCCTGTTCCTATTCAAGATCGTTGGGCTTGGTGACCCCCGCCCGCTCAATACGACGAAGTCTTCGTCCGATGCTGGGTCGGAGTCGCTGCTGACCGCGGACACCCTCGAGGATGAGGAGAGGAATGAGCGCTCCGAGACACTGTAAACGATTTCATCGCCGTCTGACAGGTCTGAGGCGGTCGTGGCTCCCGCGGACAGAGACATAGAGACGTTATCTGAAAGTACGACGAAGGAGGATGCCGCTGAGACGGCGGAGAGGGTCGGGGAGGTCAGGGGACCTGACATTGTGTGGGCAGCGCAGCAGGAAAAATTCGTCTAGACTAATATATATAAGTAGCTAAAAGACAAAGAAGTGAGAAAATTAGATCCGATGTCAGGTGTGTAGCAACAGATTACTCACCTGGGACAAGTCTCAGGGAAGACTGGGAATCGGTTCCAAGTTAAAGACAGGGCAGTAGGATTGTGGCAGTATGTGGTGGTAAGACTCAGAACACAAGCTGAAGTGGCCACAATTTTTATAAGCGAGGTATAGGGGATCTGGCTTTTTATCTAACCGGCCTAAAATTAGACCTCTTAAGGAAACTATTGATCCAATCGGCGCAATCGTTTGTACATGGCAGGGAACACAAATATGTCCTGCTTTAGAATCATCTTGGTATCAGAATTCCATGTGGCTCGAATAGGTCGAAGCAGGAGAAGTGTCCTTCAAACAAACTCAGGGGCGCCGTTCTACTCAGAGCAGGGATAGTGGTACATTTTAATGGCGTGTCCTCGCGATTACAATTATCCTAAGTTTATTCGTCTTCCGGCCCACTATGCTTTCGCCTTTCCCCACATTTCATCACCTGTTCCGAATCTACGCCGCAATCTTCCAATACACCGCGCTGCTCCCGAAGCCGACCACAGCACACTGTTCCACGCGGATGCCGCGCTTCCAGACATGCCCATGCAGATCTTTTACTTCTCTGGCTTTACGCCGGCGTAGCATGAAGCGCCCGCCCTCGGGCGTCTCAAGCGTGGTTGGCACCGGTACGCTTGCCTTCCGCCCGTTCCCAAGCTCCGACTCATAGTTTTTCCCCCATACGACGAGATCGCGTCCGCCGACATCTGCTGCCGATGCCGTGTCGAGGGTCAGTAGGACATGCCCCGTCGGGGAGACAGTAACTGCCTGTGGTGCAATAGGCTGCAGGCTTTGGGTGATGTCGTTGTCTGCGTAGAGTAGAGTGTTGGATTTGAAGCATAACACGAGAAGAGGGAAATAACATACATTCCACTAGTCCGCTGACATTTCGGGCGCGTAGAGGCGCACCTTGCGCGTTGCTAAAGAGGTTGCTACCGAGCCCGCCCCATTGACCATTTCCGCACATGAGGAGGTCGACAGTCGTGTGAGACGAAGGGTCTGTGCGTTCGACAGTGAATGCGGTCAGATCACCACCTATCATCTGTGCGTCAACATGGGTAAGTATGTAGACTATGGTGCAATATACCTGCTGTAATATTGATACATCTTGTGTTGCCGCGGCTAGCGGCGGACTTCCATAGAATGACTTCGGTGGGTACAGTGATAGTATCCAAGGCGACATTGCTACCCAAGCCAATCTGACTGAGTAGGATGCCAGTGTCAGGATCGCGTATTATAAAAATGAAAATGAAATTACTCACCCGTATTCATTGGCACCCCAACCCAGGACCCTACCACTCGTCGTCCGCACGAAACTCGACCGCCCACCTGCAGCGACTTGTGCAACCTCTACGCCCTTCAGGATGGGGATCTCAAAGAAGTGTGTGCAGAACCTGACGCTGGAGTCGTCAATGTTAACCAAATTCTCTGACATTGTTGGTGCCGCGTTCGGACGTGTGGCCCGGGTGGACTTCGCGTATGGATCCGCAACAGATTTGGGGATCAGCTCGACCTCGAGGTGCCCATTCGTGGGCGAACGGTGGTGCACCGCGGGGTCCGGGATCTGGAACTTGCGGAAGCCAAGTTGGCTGTATGTGTTAGCGTTCTTATTCACAGGGTGTGCAAAGGCGCGCCCTTTTGATGTAACGGCAAGAACATGGTCGTTTCCAGCTTCGATGGAAATGAATCTGCAGACGAGTTGAATTTCAGTTATGCGATAGAAAGAAGAAAACCATACTTTTCACCCCTTGTAAGGTGTTCCTTAGGTGTGATTTCAACGAAGTCAACACATTCATCCTCACCCCAAAGCCAACCAGTTCCCCACCAGCCATCACTGGACGGGGTAGGTGCACCAGGTCGTAACTCCTGTTTGGATGCCTGTGCTGCCAATGCGTAGACTTTTCCAGAAGCAGAAAGCGCATAAAGACGGCCCTCAGTGAGTTTAAGTTGTGTAATGTTCTAACGCAGAAGGTTATGTTCACATTCGAATAGGACGTATTGGAGTATAACAGACCTTTTCTCTGAGTGTCATGGTTGGTTTGTTCGCCTTGGATGCATCTTGACCTACATATCCACTGCCCCACTGATATACATCCCCTCGAGCATCAACGCAAGCTCCATGATCTTGATGAAGCGCAAGGTCTCGAAGTGCAACACCATCCAGCCATTTTGCAATCGACGGCGTCCGGATAACTTCAACTTTTTCTGGAGTAAGGGTGCCCGACCTTGGAAATGTAAAAATTAACAAAGTCATAATTCAGTATAAAACTGCCACGCACCTATTTGAGCCCCAGACCACGGTCCGAAGGTCCTCCGACTCTCCTACATCCCCACCAGCAATGAGCGCCGGCACAGCTTGACTAGCCGTGCCTAGGGCTATCGCGGACGGAGCGTCGTTATGAACGATTCGCGTGTTAGTGTACCACAGAATATAAGCGGCAACCGCGCTGGACGATAGGATAACACCAGGATGCGCTCGAAGACCTGCACGAGCGCTACCCACAGAACTTGTGGCCTGAGAGTGTAGCCTTCGAAGATGAGGGCCGAGAGAGCTTCCTGCGCGCTTGAACATCGTGTTGGTCGTTGAGAGGTTGTAGAACTCGTGCGTCACCCTGAAACAAGTCTCGTTCGTACTCACCCAGTGACCTGCAGTCCGGATCCGGGATCGGCGCGTCGATCACGATCACGTGTCAAAAACAAAATGTGTAAATATTAAAATAATCTCAGTCTGATTCTGAAGGAGTGTTGTTATATTTACAGTTTGAGTTATGTTGGCAGTGTGAGGTAGATAGCCTGATCGAAATCCCGGGACTTAATGAGAAGGAAAATAAATATGCGCACTACATTTTCAGTGTTCCCTAAAGACCGGCGTGTCGGATCTAGCCTAGACAACCACCTACCGTTCCTGCCTTATTGATTATAGAAAAATAAACCCAATTTAAACATAAGCATAAGCATGTCGGCGGTAACTCGACGTATTATTGCGTTTCCTTAAAAGCGTGTGCGTAAGCGCCACATAATATTGTCTGATTCGGGAATTTGAAATTGCGTATTTTATACTAGTAATTAATCAGCGAAAGTGTTGATTTAATGCTACGGGGAATAGCATTAATGGGGTAGTGGTAACCTGGGTCGTTGCCACTTAACCGTGTCGACCCGCCGGGAGTTCGATTCTCTCTTAATGCATTCATCTGTAAACCTTTTTACATTCTCTTTTTATGTCTTCTAATAAATTTAGTATAAAATTAAAGGGTTTCCGTTATAGTGATTATTGATTATCCTCGCCGAACGATGAGACATCTAACATTCCGCTGCTTTCAATAAGGTCCAATTAGAGTGGAATGAAACTGCGCAGAGAGATCCCAGGCGTGCCATTGATATTAAAATCATTCCTCCGACGACTTAAATGTCGAATCTGGCAATGAATGGATCTATACCCTTGCCGACGCCTAATACGAACACTCACACAGCGGACCACACGTGCCAATTATACACCAATGTTCCTAAAAGCATCACATAAGTGGGGTATTCGTAATTTGACAATCAGAACATCATTACGGCTGTATTTGTACCCCCCGAGATGACTAGACTACTTGATGTATATGACACTATATCTTTCCCAAACTCCCGGGAACGCAGAGGATCAGTTTGGATTAATGACAAACATTAATATAGAAGTAGTACCATAATCAATACGTAAATGTGGTGCTCATAGTTACATTCATCGCCGTGCGCCACACGATATTACCCTCTAAAGATGCGAAGTGGAATATTTCGGGATTGTATTCCACGTCATCAGAATCATTTTAATATTGCACTTTTCCTTGATATGATTATGATGACCAAAGTTTGAACTACAACTAGTAGATGCAAGTTCCGCATTTGGACAGGCGATGTTTCACTTGAACAATTCAGTGAAATATCACTTTCCCAACTCGGAACTAGCTGTAATCGAAATTGGACCTTCAGGGAGACTTTGTGGCTACAATTAAACTCCAATGCCTCTACACGCAAAAAAAAAAAGGTTAACCGTCGATGATACCATAGGTAATATTTACGAAGACGCCATTTGCGCCACGGTCGAAGGCACTTCCTAATACGGACATACAGTCTGCTGGGCAAGACTCAAATTTGCTCTCTTACTCCACCTGCCTGATACGGACATGCGTCCCACTGGTTGTAAAGTAAATTAGCGTCATCTATAAAAGCCGTCGAATAGACATCGATGTTCCTTACCTTTCCCCTCCTACCTCTTTCATGGGTTCCTCTCCCTCACTCCCTGTCCTCTCCTCATCGCGTTCATGGCCCTTGGTCGTCGGTGAGTCCCATTCTCTAGACCCTTATATTTTTTGTAGTATAGTATTTTCCCGAGTTGCTTGCCCGACTACCCCGCGCTGCGCTCTGACCGTCCTGAGGGCGTGATGAGTGAGTGACACCATGGGATGGTATTGCAGCCTTTCTTCGAGTTCCCCCAGGTTTGTGTCGCCTTGCGAATTCCACTCCAAAGGGCCCGAGGGGGTTCTGAGGGTTGGGTGATGCGGGGCGGACAGCGCGGTACTGTGGTGGGCCGTCTTCGCCGTCCTCACCCAGCGGCGGAGCGGCTGACACTGTGGACCATAAAACCTCTCAGCGCGGCTTGGAATTCTCGCGGTATTCTTCTTTTATTTTCTCTTTAGTGCTGCGTTTGTGTGGTTTTTTTTGGAGGGGGGCGATCGCGTAACCCGAAGCGGTGGGCTGTCCTTCCCTGATCCCTGACCAGGCAGACGGAAGGCGCTAACATGGCAGGGTAAACATATACCGCGCGACTCGCATTTTTAGTTATCATTTCTCTGGGGTTACCTTTTACCATGTGTATGTTTGTGACCTCCTCCAATTTTTTTTTGAGGCCGGGGTAGCGCCCCGGTCCATTTGGTGTGATTGTGAGTTACTTCCGAGGTCGAGCCACCTGAGAATGATGGAACCAACTACTTAAAGAGGATGAGTACGCATCATGCATATGAGACTACGTAGAGGCCCCCTCGGAGTGAGATGCGTTGATGGCAATTTGATGGTGCAAAAACGCTCTAGAGGCTTTTTCTTGCACAATGTCGTGAAAGTTGCTATTCGATGTTACTGCCAACCACGATTGTCAAATCCGAAGTAATACCAACATGTAAATCGACGCTGCCACTAGCGTGAACATCACAGTGGTACTAATGGTGCGCCGCATTGGCCATTATCACAAATAGGATTTTCTCGAGGCGGCGGGTGGGGTCGGTCAATTGAGTTCAGGCTTGGCGCCTACGACGAACCACATATGCGCCGTATGTGAGGACAAGGGATGCAGATATTATCAATCGTATATGGTACATGCTTGCAGGTCATTATCTTTGTAGCTGCGGCTGGATCCAGACAGCCTACAGTGTGTGCAATGAGTAATATGTTCAGAGTGAGATAAAGTTATAGCGGACCGTCATCGTGAAAGTCTCCTCGCCATC
This sequence comes from Sphagnurus paluster, assembly GCA_018282025.1. Taxonomy (NCBI): domain Eukaryota; kingdom Fungi; phylum Basidiomycota; class Agaricomycetes; order Agaricales; family Lyophyllaceae; genus Sphagnurus; species Sphagnurus paluster. The sequence goes on from JABCKI010006172.1 coordinate 10,357, forward strand.
CTTTTCGACTGTCCGCTGAGCCGTGCCGCTATGCACACTGGGACTAGTAATAAACCGTGATAGGCTCTCTAATTTTGTTGATTCAATACCATATTCTCTTGCCAACCGTTCTATGTCTTGGGTAGACTTGGCCGCCTTCCGCTTGTCCATGAGTTCACTGAGTGTGGGGGCGTGTAGTCGATTATGTATGGGCACATGAGAGGAGGCTTCATGCTCTGACTCTAAACGAGACTGGAAAAGCTTCTTTGTTTCGATCTCTTTCTAGAAACGAAAGGGCACAAGTTGAAGATATCAGTGTTCAATTCGAGGAATACAAGACGCACTGGACGGATTGTCTGCATGTTGTGGTCGACACGGACTGGACCTAGTCGGGTAAGATTTGCTAGAAAGTCAGGATCTTGTGCATCTTTGTTAATGTCTAGAATTTTGTGCTGGAGTGAGAGGAAAAGTTTGAGCAGATTGAATGGTGCTGGCCTTGAGTTCTCGTTTCACTGGCACGTTGGTCAGAGGGCCTTTCCGACGGAGGCGGGGTGCGGACACCAGCCCATGAAGGAGTATCAGCGCGTTTTGGAAGTGTGCGGGTGGTCTTGGTCGCTGCCTTGGATGCTGCACCTCCCATGGTCTCGTCTGCCAGGTGAACCGGTGACTTGCTATGCGACGACCTTACGTCAGACTCAAAGTGATGTACCTGCCTGGCAATGTGTCCAACCCCTTTGTGCCGGCTGTCACATCTTTTTTTTTTTTTTTTTTTTTTTTGGACCAGTTTATATAGCGCATTTAAGTACACGTGGACTACGAACGCTGTAGGGAAGAGTATGTATGGGGTGCCGCACTAGTAGCTTGGCGTGTAGAAATTATATATATGGTGGACGGGGTGGAGGAGAGGTGTGCTTAAGACCTGTCCCTGTTATATGTGGGTGCCGCTGTTGGGCTGGGATCCGGGACGTAAGTAAAAGAAAGAGAAACTGAAAAGAAAGGTTAGTATACAATCGTAAGTGTCCTAAAAAAGCGCCCTATATGCAGCTGCGGGGGTCACAAGAAAAGCGACTGAATACGATGGTGGTCGGGCCTTCGGTTTGGTGCCGCTGTTCGACTGTGGTGGGGGCTCGGCCTAAATAGTTGAGAGAGAGAAACTAGCCCTTTTTAGGGGGCGGGGGACGGGGTTGCCACTTATCGAAGCGGCGGCGGCGGCCGAGAAGGTAGAAGGCCTTCTTGAGTAGGGCCCCGGTCTCCCGACCGTCGTTGTTGTAGAACCTGATTGTAATCGCGCATGGGCGTGATTCGGCGTTGAAAGTGGAGGGGTCCCGGGCCCAGGACAGGGCGTCGCTGGGGGCAGGACCGTTCTTGATGAGTTCGACACCTTCGAAGATGCCGAGACCGTCGAGCGTTTGGTAGACCGAAGTCAGCTCGACGGGGCGGTTTGAGGCGGGGTCCCAGGTTGGGAGGCCCTTGATTTGGAGGCGAGACGCCGGTCGATATGGGATGACGGTGGCGCCCCGGAGTGAGAAGGCGGGTAGGTCGTTCAGTGCTCTGACGACCATCGTGGTGTATGCGGGGTTGGCCAAGCCGTGGTGATCGCGGGTCTTGGCGGCGGTGAGTAGAATGTTGCAGCCTACCGTCCAGGTGGCTGCAAGGATGTGGGAATCGCCTAAGTTGGCGATGTGAACTCCGCTGATGTGCTCGTCGGCACATGCGGCGATTTCGCGGTTGATGGTGCTCACGATGTGGAGCGGGGATGGGCGCTTGGCCGGGTCCCGGAGTTTGGATTTGTCGGTGGGTATGACAACCCACTTGGTGGTAGGAGGGGCCACCAGCTTGGTTGGCGGGTGGGCTTTGCGGGGGCGGGGTGCCTTGGACCCGAGGGCCGCAGCATAAGTCGGCTTGGGTGCCGGTTGTGAGGGAGGAGGGGGGGCGTGCTTAGGGGCACGCTTTGCCGGGGGAATCCGGAGGG
>JABCKI010006173.1:0-12298 GCA_018282025.1 Sphagnurus paluster
GTGTTAGACATTTGGCCCAGCAATGTTCGGCGTAGAAGAATGATCGAGGAGGTATCGGGATGGGATGAGAAAGTCAAAGAAGCTGGTATGGCGTGCGCAGGGGTGACGAAACGCGGTGATGACTGCGTGATGAGCACGCCGATCGGACAGTTACGTGATGACGATGAAGCCTCAAGTCACAAGTTAGAGGGAACGACGCAAGACAACGAACGACACACTTACAACGCGACCATGGGTCAAATCTGCGCGCTCTGTATTGGTACCCTCCACCGGACGATCCATTGGCTAGCGCCAGGGCACATAAATGGGTCGAGCTTTGAGCATTTCTGGCGAGGACCAAGTTGTTAGGTTCCATGAAAAGCGGGTTTAAGCTCTAATCGCGATCGATCCTAAGACTGCGCTTGACTGCGAGCAGCCTCGTGGACGAGGGATCCAGGGATTTATAGAGCAGAGGCTGATGTTTTTATGTGACGGAGATTCGGACAAGTTAACTGTGAGCCCGACTGGGGCCTGATATCACTAAAAATCAATAAGAAAATGAAAGAAAATGGAAGATTCAATGACGAGGCCTACCATGGATTTCGTAGTCTCGATGCCCATATTCCATTCCTCTGCATTTTTTCATACACAAAGATAGAAATATCAACTGAAAAAAACAACGGCCATAGGTAGAGCGCTAAAGAGCGAGTAATTGAATGAAACTGACCATTATGACTGCGACTTCAATTCCTCACTTCATCTCCATAGCCCAGAATGATCGCAATTGATTAAAAAGAGATCCACGAGTGAAGAGAAGATTTGATTGTGGGCTATGACAATGGGGAGAAAAAGAGCACTGGAGTGATCCAGTCGTGGTAGTTCGGATAGTTCGGATCACACCTCTGGAGCACCTTGGGTCGCTCTCCAGCCTTAGCCGTGTCGCCGGCGTATACAAACGTGTGCACAAGTCGAAGACAAGGTAGTGCACGCGGAGCGGGGACGGAGGCGGTGGTAGTGGCGGTGGGGCGTTCGCCTACTCTTTGCACTCCTGCCGTTGCTTGAGCTGCTGCTGCCGACGAAGAAGAAGATAACGACCGCGACCACAAGGCGGAGGCGACGACAGTGGTGGTAGTGGCGGGAGGGGTAGGAGCCGAAGTCGAAGTCGCCCTGTATCCCCGGATCCCTATCTCTTCAAACGCGCGTACAGTGTCCTCTGCCTCCGCGAGCACGTAGGGAGCGTGATTCGGCCTTGGAGATGGCGTCCATGAGCGAGAGGCGCGCTCCGGAGTAGACATGCGGGTATGTGGAACGCAGGAGGGAGGTCCGCTACCGGCGGAGCGTCAGTGCGGCGGCGAGCTTGTGGCTCGCTTGATGGGTCTCTGCCAGTCGAGCACTGAGTACTTGGTACTTGGAGGTGCGGAGTGCACAGTTGTAGCGCTTGATGCTGGGCGTATGTTAGTATATCATAGATGCCACATAACAAAGACAGACGTACCTTTTACGCCAGGACAGGCTATCGGCACGGGTTAGTGAGAGCTAAAACGACGAGCGGACAAATGACAGCTTCAAGTTAGGTAAACGCAGTCTCCGCCTTGAGTCGAGCTCAAACAGCCGAGTCCATGCACGACATTCCTCACGAGGCTCGAGTGCATCCAACTTCATGGTTTGTGGATGAAGGAGCAAGTTTAGCAGCGTGAGGAACAGGGCCGCAGGCAGGAATTGTGTGGTCCGGGTGAGAACGTGGGGGTCGGCGAGGAAGCGGGGTGTGATCGTGGTCGTGTTTTTAAGGGCAGAGTCAGACGTGGGTAAAGGGATCTATAAGGAAGCTTATTAGATGCAAGCCGCTATGTCAGAGGAAGGCGTAGCATACCTCGAAGATCAACGACACCTTTGTGAAGTGGGGATTGTGGAGGTGGAGGCTGTTGCCACTGCCGATGACGATGAAGGAGCCAGGGATGGATATCGGATGGAGTGATGACTGTCGTAGCGGCGGGATAGTACAAAGTCAAATTAGATGCCATAAGCTGCGCGATATCGCTCATCTATGACCCAATCCCAGTCATGATCCGTTCGCCTGATGGGCAGCGCAGAGTGTCGACTCTCAGTAGCTGTAGCTTTGGGTGCGGAGCGCATATTAGTACCTCATAGACAATGAAAATGAGACAGCGCTTACTCTATGTGCAAGGACAACCTAGGAAAATCAAACGTGTGAGTGGGGTGGTGGCCCAAATTTGGAGATTGAGGGACGCACAGCTTTCGTCCAGCGGGATACATTATGAGCACATCACCCAGTGGCCAGGAAGGGAGGAAGTATGCGGCGGGCCATGGAGAGTGTCCGTCGTCTTGGCTTGAGGTGAGCAGCTTGGATCATTGTCACGTGCGAAGCAGTACCAGGTACATCCCAACCGCCCAATCCACAGCCGTGTAAGCAGAGCGTCAGTTATAAGAGTCGATAGGAGCCGTCATCTCATCAACCTAATTCCCGCTCACCACAATGCCTACATCCAACCACTCTGGTGCCGCGATTGTTACAAATAAAGTTATAGAAGACCACGGGTCTGAAAGCACATATCGCGATGAGTACATTCATATCCCGTAATTTGAATCTAGTCCCTACCTTGATATTGACTTGGTGTGACACAGGCTGGCGCGTCGACGAAAACATTCCTATTTTTGTCCGGGACCTTGCTAGATATGTCAAGATGGCCTGGTGTGAGTCCAATACACGTGGTATGTGGTGCGGCGAACCTGATTTGCCAATCACTATCTACCGTGTCGTGGCGAGTCGCAACAGGCGTATACATTCATACGATGTGAAGCCCTTCGGACATGATCTCTCCGGATCGGATGAAATCGTACACGCCGGAGATCATTTTGGTTTGTTTGAACCAGGTAAGCACAAATAACACACTGGATCTAATATCCCCACCAGTTGGTCCGTAACACTCATCGGATGTGACATGTAGATCTCTCGAGGAAGAAGCAATGAGAAAGTTATATCGTCGTGAATTTTGAATCAGCGGCACTTCAAATGTAGCCCCGCACCACACCTGACACCAAATCGCCACTCTTTATGATGCGAAACACTGAAACTCCTTGCTTTTGGGTGAAAATGAAGATGCTCATGCAGAGGTCATCGGCACACATCTTGCGGCAAAAACTTGAGGCTCTCCGATGCTAGAACCATGAATGATTCATTTTCTGGACAACAAATGCATCACACGATTTTGATATAAGTTTCGTTCACATGGAAATGTTCGCGCTTATCTGGCCTTGTCATTTATTCGTTGCAACCATAATGAGATTCTACAGTGAAGCCCTGCAATGATCCGAGGTGCCTCAAATTGAAAGTTAGTGTAGAAAGGAATAGCATACACGTCTCGAGTGCTGTTATTAAAGAGAAGAAAAAAATTACTATTCCCATTACATATGCCCTGCAAGCTCGAAGAAACTCGGCACTACTTACATGCGCTCATTACTTCTAAATCAGCAAGGCTAGGCTTGCGCGGGCCCCCAACGCTTATCATCGAAGATCCAAGGATGTAGGTATGACGTGAAGTCCGGATCCCCTATTCGTCTTTCCATCCACATGGCGAAAGGTCAATCGTACGAAGATCGGACGTTTCAATTATGGCACAAAGTTGGCGTACAGCTTTCGCCAGCGGACTACTTCTATGAGCACCTCGCCTGAACATTCGAGCACTGCATCAGGGATGGACAAGCAAGTTGGGCAGCACGAGTGGCCGGGAAGGGAGGAAGGAGGCATGGCGAGGACGTTTGGAGGGTCGGCCTTCGTCTGAGCTTGAGCTGAGCAGCTGGGATACGACATGGACCGAGGCAAAACCAAGGTCCAAGGGCGGGGAGTCGGGGACTGCCGTGGCACAGGTCGTCGGTCCAAGCCACTTCAAACGAGAGAAGAAACGAGATAAGATCAGATGAAGATCAAATGAAGAGTTGCGCGTCTCCTGGCGTATAGACCGGCCCCGAGTTCTTTTTTCAGAGTTCTATTTATAGAGTGAGACATATCGCAATGAGCAAGAACTGGCGTTTGTTGAAGGCGGCGGGAGGGCTCATCCCACCTCGACGGAAGACCTCTACGGCATGCCCAGGCCTGCGTGCTGAACGTGGTGGCGTGGCGCTAGGGAGGGGGAGGGCTCAGCGCCTGCAGGAGGCGGCTTACGCATTAGAGAGGTTGGGGCGAGTGGTGCATTAGGTGCGCCTTACGCGCTGTGTGTGGTGGTGGCGGGAAGTGGGGAGTGCCAGAAGGCGGCGGCTCATGCATTCATTGTCATGGAGCTGTATTTGCGATGGCGCTTCACGCGCAGTGAAGCGTGGACTGCACTCATATAATTTTTGGGCGGGGTCTTGGTGAACCGCCAGGCAGATGAGCATGCAGTAGGGTGATCGCTGCCCGTTCGGCTTAATCCACCACCGTCGTCAAAGCTCGTCGTGCGCAAGACGGCGAGCAAGCTACAATCAGCATGTATTGAGTGTGGTGGATGTCGGGAGTGATGAAAAGCTGATGAGAGGCAGCTCCCGTGTTCAAAAAACGGCGGTGCTTCTGGGGTGGCTCATGCATGCACGTCAATTTGCCATCTAGGGTAAGCCCCGCGTGACGAATTAGCAGATATTGAGGTACACCGAGAGAATACCCGCCGCCTTAGTCCTACTACAATGTATCCCACACAAAATCCTCAGTAGTAGTTTTTGATTCACAACAAAATTCGGCTTAACATACGCCATTTTGCCAAATCGCCGCCACCCTCGTGCTTTTCGCCGTGCCTTCCCACCTGGGGCACGCTGTCGTCCAGCAGGACATCGCAGCCCTAGATACATGCTCGCACGATGCTGCCCAGCAGGGGTTCAGGCCCTGCGATACGCAATCTCAAGACACCGTCCCGCAGGGCGTCAAGCATATTAATATGGATGCCCGCTCCTATACAACCAAAGTCGCTGATCTAGATACATCAATGCCATGCAGATCCTCTTTCTCCTGCGAAGGAGCGAGAGCTCAGAGTTCGCCTGTGGTCCTGGCCTGGGAAACACCTCGTAGGCGGCATTGGCGTAGATTGTGTTTCTGACGCGATGGTGTTGGATGAGCTCGACGTGGATGATGGTTGTGGACTGGAGGAGTTGGCGAGGGGCTATGGCTGAAGAATTTGCCAGGAAAAAGCGCGGCGCGGAGACGAATTGGACGAGCTAGATGGCGAGAGACGATTGGGAAAGGTTACAAGCTGGAGGCTATTTTTTTTATCACCACACCAGGAGTTGACTGACGGACCCACTCCACGTGTACCACTCTTCTTGTCCTTGCTCGAACACGTCTTCGTCCCCTTCCTCACTCTTGCCTTTGCCCTGCCCTCCATCGTGACAATCCGCATCCGCATCCCCCGCCTGCAACCCACCCTGCTACCTGATAAGCCCGCATCGCCAGGAGCGCCACTCGTGCCGGATACGCCGTACGCGCAACCACCTCACCGAGTGTGCTTTGCGCGTCGGCATGTCCAGAGCACATTTTGCTTATCTGAGTGGGGTAAGGCATCAGCTTCCTTCTTCCTTCGTGTTCAGCGGGGAGGAAAGGGAAGGAAGAAGGGAAAGAAAGACGCACAGAAAACAACCTCGGCCTAGGCACAGAGATCCGCCTTGACTGGGACCCCAGGCCTGACCATCCTCCTCGCCGTCTCCCGCGCCCTCCGGCCGAGCGCATACACACTCTACATCGTCTTCGTCCATATTCCATCCCCCGCCCCTATTCCCGCTTCTCCTCCGCCTTCCTCTCCTCCCCCATCCTCGTCCCCCATGCACGCTGCACGGCACCCTAAAGCCGAGTCATACACGCTCACGGAGGGGGAGCTGCAGTTCGGCCAACTGGAGCCTGGCCCTGGCGAGGACGCCCTTCTTCGGCGCACGCCCGATGGCGTCGCGCTTTGCCACTGCACTTGAGAGGAACGCGAGCGCGTGGAGGACGCGCGGGGGCAGTTGGGAGTTGGGGTTGGGGTCGGTAGTCGTTGGTGGTGGTGGGGTTGGAGGACGGGAAGGGGATCTATTCGTGGATCTCCCGTTCGCTCTCCAGGCACTCCCTGCGTCGCTCACGCTCGTCTTCATCCCCATCCCCATTCCCGTGTGTAATACCCATCTCGTCAGGGCACCTTGAGCCGCTCGCCTGTCTTGGCCACACCACGGGGGTATACGTACGTGCTCAAGAGCACATCGAGCTCGAGGACAACGAACTGCACGCAGAGCGGTGGTGGGAGGATTGGGGATGGAGGCGCCAGTGGCAGCGGTGGGGCTTCGTCTACTATTGGCACTGTTGCCGTTGCTGGGGCTGCTATTACTGACGAAGAACGTAACGACGGCGACCAAAAGGTGGAAACAACGACAGTAGTAGCAGCGGCAGGAGGAGTAGAAGCCGAAGCTGCCCCGTATCCCCAGATCCTGATCCCATCCATCGCGCGTACGGTGTCCTCTGCCTCTGCGAGCACATGGGGAGGGTGTCTCGGCCTGGGGCTGAGCGTTGTCCACGAGCAAGAGATGCGCGCCGAAGTGATCATTTGCGGTACGGAAAGCGGGAGGTAGCCGAGCTACCGGCGTGGCTCGCTCGACAGGCATATGCAAATTGAGCGCTGAAGTAATAAGTAATTGGAGGTGTGGTGTGTTGTGCTAGGTGCTTGGGCTTATGTTAACATATTATAGATCTCCCATGACACAAATAGAACGTACCTTTTGTACCAGGATCGGCGTGGGTCAGCAGAACAAAAAAGGCTGCACTTCAACCGCGCCTTCGAGGCGAGGATCAAGACATGATTCCCAGCTCGAACCACCCCGTCCATGCACGGCATTCCTCACGAGGCTCGAGCCACTCCAACTTCGTAGTTCGTGGATGAATGAACAAGTTTGGCTGCAGGCGGGAATTATGTGGTCCGGGCGAGAACGCGGAGAGGAAGTGGGGTGTGGTGGGGCGAGTTTTCGTGGTTGTACTTGTATGAGCGGAGTGAGAAGTAGGCAAGGGGATCTAAGAGGAAGCTCAGTAGGTGCAAGCTGCTATGTCGGAGGAAGGCGTAGCGTACCTCGACGTTCAATGACGCCCTTGTAAAACTCCCGCGGGTGATACAAGTCAGGATGGTGGAGGCGGATATTTGCTTGTTGCAGGCGTTGTTCCGCTGATGAGGAGACAGATGGCGATGGGGCGGGGAGATGACTGTCGTGGTCATAGGTCGTCCGATATCCCCAAGTCCCAATCCCAATCCCGAGCTTGTGGTTTGCCTGGTTTGCCTATGCGACTTGGGCGCTGAGAACTTGAGAGCTAAGAGCACTGAGACTTCAGAGCTGTGAACTCTCAGTGTATAGCTGTAGCGCTGGGTACGGAGCGCATATTAGCGCCTCATAGATCTATGAAAATAAGACAGACGTACTTTTTATACAACAACAATCTACGAAGATCGGATGTTTCAGTATATTTATGGCCAAAAGTTGGAGATGGAGGCACCTACAGCTTTCATCCAGCGGACTAGTTCACGAGTACCTCGCCTGAACATTCGAGATCGGCACTGCTTGGGGATGGATAAGCAAGTTGGGCAGCACCAGTGGCCGGGAAGGGAGAAAGGATGCAGCGTGCATGCATGGAGAGGGCTTTTGGAGGTTCTGGGCTTTAGGTGAGCAGCTTGGATGGACAGAGGCAAAACCAACATGAGGACTGCCATAGCACGAGTTTTGTCACGTGCATGGCGATACCCCCCGGCCCGTGCATATCGCCCAATCGCGTCAGACACACAAGTCAAGCAGCTCCTACACGCGCCGCACCCGGCGCGACACCTCCTGGGCTGAGCTGGCACAAGCTAACCAGACGGCTGTCTTCTGTGCCGCCCGTCACCCAGCGTACATATCGTTGCTTCCTGCGCCCACGCCGTACACGACCAGCTCGTCGAGTGTGCTGTGCACGGTGGCGTATTGGGAGCACGTTGCGCTTATCTGCGTGGGATGAATTAGCTTCGTTTTCGGCGGGGAGAGAGGGGGGGGAGGTATGAGGAAGGGAAAGGGAAAAAACGACTCACGGCAACGACTCCTCGACCCCGGCCAAGAGATCCGCTTGACCGTCACTAGACCTCCTGCGCGTATACATGCCTTCCTCCATCGTGTTCATTCCATGCCCACTCCCACTGAAACTTCTTCACTCTCTCCTCCTCCTTCGTCGAGCGGACCATCCCTGTTACGTATCCACAGCACTCTCAAGCTGAGTTATACACGCTCGCGGAGCCAACTCCTGCCCTGGTGAGAAAGCCCTCCTTCGGCGCGCGCCCGACGGTGTTGCGCTCCGCCGCTGAACTTGAGAGGAACTCCAGAGCGTGGAGGACGCATGTGTACGTGAAGTGGTCGGAGGTTGGTCTTGGTAGTTGTGGTGGTGGGGTATAGGAATGGGAGGGAGAAGGGGAAGTGATCTAGAACAAGAGTCAAGGTCAGCAGGTATAGCCGATCGGGCGGAAGGAGAGCTGGCGTACCTCGACAACGCCTTCGTAGAGAATCCCCTTCCCTCTCCGCTCTGCGTCGCTCCCGCTCGTGTTCATCCCATCCCAATGAGCTCGATCTCGGAAGTCTTGTGAACCCCTCGTCCAGAAACGCATGGGGCACCTTGAGCCGCTCGCGCGCCTTGGCTGCGGCGCCGGTTTATACGTGCGTGTGAACGAGCGCACTGAGGACGATGTGATGCTCGCGCAGCAGGGGTGGGAGGAGCAGGGACAGAAGCAGCGGTGAAGGCGGCGGGGATTCGCCTGCTGTCGGTACTGTTGCCGAAGGTGGAGCTGCTGCTAGTCACGATGACGACGACGAAAAGGCAAAATCAACGACAGTAGCGGCAGTAGTGGGAGTAGAGGCCGATACCGAGCGTCCATGAGCGAGAGGTGCACGGCGAAGCATGTGAGGGTCGGCACGCTGGACGGAGGCGAGCTGCCGGCGGAGCATCAGTGCGGCAGGCTTGTGGCTCACTCGAAGTGCCACTGCTAATCGAGCGCTGAGTGTCTGGAGGTCGGTATGTGGAGGGGCTGGGCGTGCTGGGCGTACGTACGCATTAGCATATCATATATTTCCCACTGTAACACGGATAGAACGGACATTTTGCACCAGAAAGAGCTACGAAGATTGGAGCGGGTCAGTGAGAGAAAAAGAGACGATCAGACGAGCGTACAGCTTCAAGTTTGGTCAGCGCAGTAGTCTCCACCTCGACCGGGCATTAAGCCACATCATCCCCAGCAGGGCTGCAGGCGGGAGACTTTGTATTTTGTGTGGTCTGTGGTAGGGCGTCGTGTAAGCTGGAGCTGGAGGATGGCTGAGATAACGGCAACAGAGGCACTTTGGAACGATGCACAAAACTACAAGAGATAACAATAGCCTGTCGCTCAAAATATGTTCGTGTTGCATCACGGCAAAGACCGATGTGCGCAAGACCCAGATCTCTGAGACTTACATCGCCGCAATCTTCAATCTTCAATATGACCACCTCCAACAGTTCTGGCGTCGCTCTGTTACCCAGGCGGAGTCTTATAGAAGGACTAAATGTATTTGTCTGGTCCCAGGAAGATTTCCCTGTTATCCGAATCATTTTGAAATGATTACGATGCTTTGAACTGACTGGTGGGCTGGCGAGCTGGTGAGCTTGTCGCGACCCCCACAACCCCGAAAAGCTGACCAGTAAGCTGTGAACTTGCTGATGATGAGTGAGCCTGGCGTCTCGTTGATTTCAGTCGTGGGGTTAAAGTTACACGCCGCAAGACGGTCCTCAAGTACCGCCTGGACGTGTTCGGCCCTCCGCTCTCGCCAGATTCTAATGAACTTATCAATCCCGGGGACCACTTCGTCTTTTGCGAGCAAAATAAGTAACGCCTGTTTTACTTGATCTCTACGTAGCGTTGCTAAATGCCCATCACCATTTCGCAGACGATCAACCGACACTGAACAGCATGGAGTTCAAATACTTCGGTTCCTTCTCAATGCAGGTCCGACGCGTCGTGAAGAGGGACCCACAGGCCGAGTTTTTCGTATACGTCTCGTGTCCCTTCTCTTAGCCATATTTATTTTATTCCCAGAAAAAGATCCCGGAGGATATACACCGGAAAGTCATAAGCCGGAACGGTCGAAGGTTTTTTTTTACTGGGGTGGAACTAGACGAGGACAATATTGCCACCTCCTGGATCGTGCCTCCGATCATCTGCTTCGTGGTAAGCCAGCGTCGAATTGTCTTCCAAATTTTCCGGACCCAATCAGCTCGGCGACGACCCAATCCGAAGGCATCATGCATATATAAGCTTTGGGGTAGGTGGCTTTGGTGTCGACCGGTGCAAAGAGATTGTCGTCCCAGAGAATTGTCTGACGATGCACAAGAAATTCCTGCGGGCATTCCAGGAGAATATAATGACATTTGACTTCGAGGTTGGCTTGGTCTCATTTATCACCGCGTATGTCCCTCACGACTTGTTTCTTTTTACAGGACAACTATAAAATCGTCCACTTTATCAACATGCCCATCGATTTGGATCTCGAGCACCTGCCTAAATATATGCACCCACCCGCTCAGGGCGACCGCACACGCATTGAAAGCTCCTGATACATCAAGTGCCACTTTCAGAGAACCCTTCTGCACAGAATGGTCGGTGGCGGTCTAAGAGAAGATGGGATATACCGCGAATGCCTGCCGTTCTTCAAGTTACAGAACAAGATTTTTTCAGGGAAGTACAAGAATTCTGAGAGCTGGGTGAAAGATCCTCATGGGGGCGTCATTTCTGAGTGGAAGAAGAGATCGGATTCAGATACTGATGCAGACTTCGACTTCGACTCGAACGGATCTGACTCGGATGATGAATCGGATGACAGTGATTAGAAAATGAAGTACACATCCGATAGAATGGTACAGTAAACGGTTAATATAAAGACACGCCTGAGCCAACCTCCACGTTAGATAAGCATGAATGAAGTCTGCGAGCGAGAGTATTTTATGAAACATTGGGCAACGAAAATCAAAAGGGTCAAACCTTGGCCTCACTGCATCGTGCAGTCAAGGGCCTCAACACGCGCCACCACAGCAATGGCATCTCGAGCATCTGAGGTCCCTATATCAATGGAAACCCAATGAGAAAAGTATATTATTAGTACTAGCATACTTTAAATCTGGCCCACACCTCAAAGCTTCTTACACACGCGACAGTGCACCATGAAGACCGAAAACCTCCCAAAATGAAACCCCAAAGCTCATTTGCTCCATCCAATAAGTTCACGTAGCAGCCGCTCGGGAGGAAAGAGGGGTCGGCTAAGGGAGCCTTGACTGCGTCCCGCAATGGTCCATCATCCGGGGCGACGGGCTGGACAGACGAAGGAAGCCTTGGGGTGGGGTTTGCGTCGAGGAAAAGGTTATATGTTAGGGTGACTCTATAGCCGGACGTGAAAAGGGCCACCTCGTGGTCGACGTCGCTCTAGAACGCGATCTGCGCGATTTAGGGGGATGTTTCGCGAGGGCTGCCGAGTCAAAAGTCCACCTCCGTCGTGCGCGGTAGGGAAGACAACAAAAAAAAGATCCGAACATGGTGTCCCCACGAGGCGTGTCCTTGTGAGGTTTGAAGAACGAGCCCTTACCTTCCGAAATCGTTAGGGTATAAAGAACTACGCGGGGCGATACTTACCATAGACATTGAGCTTATACACATCAGCAAAACTACACTCCACTTCGATCACTTCAGTCACTTGACTCGGCTTGAAACTTCACTTGGTTTCTTAAACTAACTTTCTCCCTTATAAAGTAATATTTTTAATGCGATATACCAGTATCAAGCCCCAAGTTGGCTGTAAGTGGGAAGTGGCAAGTAGATCGAATGTAGTGCAATTTTCACAGAGGTCCGAGATTGGACAATCTAAGCTTACAGGATGGGCCCGCTTCCAACAATGCAATCCTCGTAATTACACAACCTATTCATACCTGCTCAATCCAAATGTAAGGATTCCTATAAGCTTCGCACTTGTTAAAATAAAATCTAACTCACCGTTTTCGAGTGCAGTACATACATTGAGCAAGTGATCGCGGTGGCAGAGATGTGATTGCGGTAATTTTTCAAAGTCATTTTAAACTCCGCGCCTCTGATATCATTTGGCCCCACAGATGCCCCACAGTGCGACATTCTTTGTTACCAACCACGACCTCCTCTATGCCCTGTCATTTGGACTATAGAAATATTGCCTCGCTTTCCAGAAAGACACATCCACGGAACAGCTGAACAACGAACACACCAGTGAGGGTGGTCGATCAGGTTGGCTTATGGTCAGTCAGGTTTTCAGTAAGATT